>JAAAKO020060690.1:0-10280 GCA_010015015.2 Bolitophila cinerea | reverse complement strand
CGGCTCATTCGGCCCGACGACAGTCGGCCTGTTGACATTCGGCCTAACATCTCATTCGGCCTGATGGCTCATTCGGCCAAATGACATTCGGCTTGATGACATTCGTCCTAACGGCTCATTCGGCCTGATGACCATTTTAACATAGAAAAACTAAATTTAAAATATTTTTTTTTAATATTACAACAAAGAAAAAATAATTTCAAAACTTTTATTTTCGAATTTCGTTAAAAATTCCTTTAATTTCATATAAAATTCCCTTTTTCCCTTTTGCTTTAAAATATCCCTTTAAAAACGTAATATTCCCTCAAGTTAACAACACTGACTGTACATAACAATTAGTGTTATATGTAACTGGTACATGTTACAATTATTATTGTAAAATTAAAGCTAAACTCAAATTTTATTTTCACTGATAAATCAGTAAATAGGGTCAAAGGCGGTGATATTAGGGTTAGCTATTATGTCTCGAATATAGAAAGGCTGGAAGTATCCATTGTTGTGCAGAAAATCTTTAAAAACAATTTAATTTTTATTTAAAAAAAATATAAATAAGCTAATCCATAAATGATAGTATTATATAGATTTTAGCACTAATTTAATAATCTAAAATACTAACTTTAAAGTATATGCGTTTCTATGAGTATCAGAGGGTATATCTACCCTCTCTGAGCATGGTTATTATGCTCGTGCACCTGCATCGCGTTCGCAGAACATAAAATGTATCTTAAGCACCTCATGCTTTGCGGCAGAGCGTTAAAAGCTCAACACCGCATGTATACATAGCACATTATGTGTAGTGGTTAGTATATATAGATTATATATAAAACTCACATACACATTTACGTTCAGGTTCACTATGTGCAAATGTAAACAACACAAGAATGCTCTTTAGAAGTGTTGTACAATATTTCTATATATAGCATAACCATGAAAACGCTCATCGTAGTACTTGAGGCATTCCACTCTTCCACCCGTACCCCGAACTCCTCAACGAGTTGACGATGAGCTAGTTTTATTTTAGGACTCCTTTACGAAGCATAGACATAAAATTATCTAGATACATAGAATCTATATATATTCTACCTCCACTTTTACATAATGTGAAAGAATTATATATTATACTATATACAATTTAAAAAAAAAAAACTATATATATTTAAAAATAATTGAAACCGTTCCAGGAATATTCCATTCAATCGAATCGAGCATTTTTACAGTCTCCCAGTTCGATTTGAATTTATCAATTTCGATTTCGATTCCACGTACCACTGGCGATAGCGCTCCGGAATGCTCATATAATCGTTGTGTTTCACTCGTAGTGGTCGCCATTGGATCGTGTCGCTTCCACACACTCCATTCCACATCCGCAATCCAAACCAATCCGCATCTGCATAATGTGTGCACTTGATTGTTCCATGTGTGCGGGTGCGGATGAGGCTATAATCCCAAATGGATTCTGGTTGGGTCAGATTGAAAATTGAAAGCAATTAGTTTTCCATTAAGTATTATTGGAGCCATTTTCAAACCACGTTGTTGAATTGGGTGTACTCGAACACGATATAAAGTTTAAAATAAAATAGTATATATAGTAATTTTCAATTATATTAGAATGTGGATTAAAAATAGTAAAAAATACTATTAATATTTATTTATTCACAGAGGCCAAGGTATTTTTTTTTAAATACCTAATTTAACTTATTTGGACTAAAGTAATATCACAATGAACAAGTAGCAGTTCAATTTATATCATTATTAAAGAAATAAAATTAAAATAAAGTTCATTTATAAATTATAAGTAACGTTTATGTGTTTTTTAGGTTATAATTATTTTATAAAGCCTATTTAGAGAAGTTAATATAAAATATATAATCACAGACAAATCATTAAAATTATTTATAGAAATTTAGAGGGATATAGGAATACATAATCCACAAATTTCAGCAAGCTTATATACTAACATAATTAATGTATCATTTTAATAAAACCATATCAAAGATATTTTTGACAATTCGAAATGGTTGTGAGTTCCACGGAGCTGCATCATGAACAAAAATTAAGGATGAGTGTTATGAGATATTAAAATTAGAGCTGATGAGATGATGATGATTGACCGTCGCGGCAGTACAAATCGAACTTAAGGGCGAGGTTGGCGGCTGGCAACACTACACTCAGCGGTCGGATGGACTTAACCCCCCCCCCTCCGCCTCCTCCAAACGCTCACAAGTCTCCGAAAATGGTCAAGGATTTTTCAATAAATCTGGTATGGTACGCTCCACCTACCATATGGAATGTTTTGACACAGCTTCTCGCCGATGGTTACCCACCATTTTTGAGGAAAAACCAGCCATGTGGGAGGGAAAAAACCTGATTTTATCAGAGCTGCCTCCTCTACCATGGGTAAAGAGATTTAAAGATTTCGTGGTTATACAGGGTCCTCCTGTGACCAACGAGGCTTTCTTCAAAAACATGTTTTTTTTCAGTCCGGTTTAAATATTGAAGGCTAAAAGGTGTACCACAGAGAGCCATTGCTACCTCTCAAATGAAAGATGGATCCTGGGTATCGACAAAACAACTAGGCCCTTCTTAAGGACCAGGGTCTGCTCGCTGTTCTTTGAAGCAAGGAAGATCCACTTTAGTGTAAGAACACAAAAGTGAGTCTTTTCACCCTAGGGAATAAAGTAAAATCCATGACTCATATGTTAACCAAATAGTAAGGATTATTCACATTTGCAACACAGCAAAGCATCGACCGCATAACTGAGTCGTTTGCTAGATGTGTCACTAATTCAAGAACCTTGGATTAACAAACAGAGAATCCAGGGTCTGAGGAATCGCTCAGGTCAAGTTTTTTACTCGAATGAGTCACTCAGAGCTACGACCTGTATTTCCGCAACTAACGACATGGATGAAATGAAACTTGCAGTTTTGTGACAAGACTTGGCAACCATTTAAGTATATTTAAGTGTCTCTTGCATGGCACGACGAAGAAAGTTATTTTTCCTTCTGTATATACATGCCTTTCGACTCACTTGACCAGCCTCCCAGCGAAGGTGTGGTCGCATTGTGAAGCTCTCCCACGTTCGTCACATAGAGAAGACGGAAGGTGCTCAACCTTACTCTGTGCTTTTTGGGTACGATGAACCTGATTAGGAACTGGAAGGTTTCTAATGATAACACCTCATCAGACAACAGAAGCATTTATTTCCAATTCTGTACTGACCCGAACCCTCTGAGGTAAATTCAGAATCGTAGAAATACGAATCGGATCAATCGATGGTCTTGAAAAAGCTTTTAAACTTCTCACCGAAGACCTTTGTAAGTCTTTTGAATCGGGCAGGAGATATAGTGAAGTGAAGTGAAGTTTGCACCGTATAAATCTCCTGGAGTAGATGAGATTTTCCCCGCATTTCCCCAGAACTGTCTAGGGCTTATCAAAAGTCCTCTTCAATCGATATTTAGAGGATGCTTCGCTTTCGGTTACATACCAGACACCTAAAGGAATGTTTGCGTAGCGTTCATACAAGATTGGGTTTTGAGGTCTCAAATCTCCTTCTCAAAAGATTCCAAATGTTTTTTTTTTCTTGCAATTTTTTGACTTATTTTGGTATAATATTATATTTTGGTATATATTATATTTTTTTATTATTTTTCATTTTACTAGTTTTTTTTTTTAAATCTACTAGAATTAATCATTCAACAATCTTCGGTTTGGATGCCCCTAAAACATTGCAATATAACATTACATTGCAAATTAATGGTGTGGTGAATTATTGGTAGGTTTTTTCCTGACGTTATCACTCTTGAGAATAATACGCCTTTGCATTATTTTTCGATTTTTTGCTGGCAATAATTCACTTGAGAATAAGGCATAGTCCGCCTGTGCATTATCGTCAGGATTTTATTAGGATATAATCAATAAATAATCTAGGTTATAATTCGTGTGAGCTACTTTTAGGGTAGATCGGTAGTCCGTCTATGATGATATTTAACGAAATAGACATGATTAGTTGTAGTGTAGATAAGCGAAGTATATATATCAAAGCCCCAGAGACAATACCAGACCACCAATTACTTTCACAAGCTCAGGATCTAAAAAAAAAAAAAAAAATTTCTTCTACTATTTTTTGCTAAATAATAGCTACTACATCATAAAAAACGCTTTAAAAATAATAGTATAATAAATAATAGATAAAATGCTAGATTAAACCGAAATCAAGCTTTTAACTATTTTTATTGGGAAATAACATGAAATAACTGTCGAATAAGTAGACAACTGACCATCGAGTATTGGCCCCCTTACTCCATTCAAGTAGTGCCAATGGATACGAAACGGATACGAAATCTTAAAAGAAAACTGGCACAAAACATTTTCAAATCAGAAAATCACTAAGATGTAGTATTTATAGGTGTTAAGAAGATGGTTTAAAATAGTTTGTAAAATTATTGGCGTATATTAATGGATTTTTAGAGCAAAATTTATTTAAGGGACATTTCCCTATATTCACATTCAAAATTTTAGCAATTTTACCGAATTTAGGATTTTAATAGTAAATTTTCTACGCTTAAAATATAAAAATTAAATTAAATTCCAATATATATTTCTGAAACGTACTCTAATATTTAATTTGATTTAATGTAGGTATTGCAGACATTTTCAAGCCAAAATATTTTACGCCAGTCTCAAATATTATCACTTTATTCTTTTCTGCCTTAACTAGAGAACATTCATTAAAAGTTAGAGCAAATTAATTTAATATTAAAGCACGTTTGGAATTATCAAGCGGACATAATTGAATTAATTACAGGATTATTTACGGAAACTCAAACATATTTGAAGGGATATTTTAAAAAAAGAGCAACCACTATGTCTCTAAAGAGAGGGTGCTAAAGTAAAGGTTCGTCCTAAATTTGCCCGTTTGGATCTAATTTATTTTAGGTATTAACAAATATTTTTTGGTGAATTTTATTATTTATGTCAACAAACTTTATTCTGGTATTTTTTTTTTATTTTATCAATTAATTTAAATATTATATTTGGATTAATTTTTTTTCCCTATTCCTGTAAGAAAAATATTGAATTATAACATTCGGACAATATTCACTAAAATCGTAGTACGTTTTATTAACATACAGTTATTGCTAGTTATTTATAAATTAAAGAAATAATTATCAAAATTTAATTTTAATATTTTAAAGGACACCTAAGAAATTTCAAACTCGCGGTTACGCATAATTTAATTTACATAATTTACATAATTTACTTAAATACAGGAGAAGAGTTAAGAAGCACGATTCATTTACATTCAATTAAAATGCTAGGATAATTTTTGTTTGAAACTTTTTTTAAAGTGTAAAAACCACAAAAAATAATTTTCCGAAATTTAAATTTGTGTTTTTCCTCAAATTCTATGATGAAAAAGGATATGTAAATTAATATATTTTAATAAGTCTTATTCTTGTGTATATTTCAAGTCAAAAAGTGTCTTGTCTAAGCTTTGGGTGCATTTTTCACGAATGATTTCCGCAAAGCTTTTACTGGTAAAAATGAAGCTGAATAATAAAAAAGCTCAAAAATGTTTAAAAAGCTCAAATAATTCTACAGTTTATATTTATATTATAACAAAAATGTGTACACACGAAAGCTCCAAATTTTGATAAGCTTTCAGCTAATTTCACAACCCCTGCGTGCACTGCCAGGATTTTCATTGTGCACCCGCCCTAAAAATGCGATTCTTTTGTACGCATGTCTCTCTACGACGTACGTGCAATAAATAACATTCACACAGAGTAAACTTTCACTTTAGTCGAGAATGCTAGACGCGAGCAGACTGTTATTGAAGCCATATACAATTATTATACATACATACTATAATAAATCCATGAAGTATAGACTATATACACAGTATATAAAAGTATCACTGAGTACACTTAATTTATTATACACCCTTAACGAATTATATGCACACAAAGGGGATGAGGTTCGGGGGGTCGCGCGCGCGCATAAATTAAATTACACGCTCAAGTCGTAAATTATAATGTGCGAATTAGAGAATATGTCGTAGAGCGTGTATTTTATTTTCTGGTGCATTCTCGCGTTAAACAGTGACATGTATGCACTTAATTTTGCAAACGCTTGTTCGGCCCGCACCAGGGGGGTCGCTAAGGGTGGTGAGGTGGTGGGTTGTACTGCCTCGGGTGACACTATTTCATAAAAAATTGACAATCTATCTAAAAATAGGTGAAAATAATTTAAGTATAAAATTAAAATTTATTTAAAATACCAATTAAGAAGAGAAAAAAAAGAGAAAACAAATTTCATAATACATAATATGTGATTTTATAATTGCAAATTTCGTGATTTTATTAAACATCTTAATACAACATCACTGATTTTGCTGATACAAAATTTTTAGTTTTTCTTAAAAAAAAGTGGTTTTCTCGAAACCCAAATACTTAAATTGTAATTTTTAAAATAAAATGTTTTTAATGCATTACTTATTTACATTATTTATTTTTTAAATTTAATTAAAGTAATTTTCTTAGCATAATTTTAATTAATTTATTATTAAAAAATCAGTGATTTACTTGTAACATTTCATAACCTAAAAATATTTTGTAATATTTTCTTTTTCATATTACCATAATATTTAAATATTCTCGATATTTTATAATATTTACAAGCTAGTATTACATACTTTTTTATTTTTATAATTTTTTGTTATTTTCTCAATATTCTCAAGATATTGGTATTATATTATTGATATTACATACTATATTAGGGAAATAACAGATATTATCACACAATAAGAATACTCACGAATATAATCTTTCGTACCACTACCTTTTATATATAGAGCCAATGCAATGCATTAGTATTGATGCAGTAACAAATCGCACGAATCTATGATTTAGAAAAATAATAATATCGAAGTAGGATTTTATAAATATGTACGATCGTTGTATTTTTTTTTTACTTACTCATATAATACGAACATTTTTTAATGAAAAGTATTTTATAGATTCCTAGCTATCCACCATGTCCACGAAGTGTTTAGGAAAGAATTATATGAGTGTTTATGTAATACATCCCAAGCAGCATAAGTTTGTCTCAAAACGGTCTCAAGACGGTATTAAGACCAAGGTCTTAAGACGGTTTTGACGAGCTATTTATATTTTATTAAAAACACAAACAAAAACACATATAAACTGATAAAATATTACTCGATTTTTCTTATCCAATGCCTTCTTGGCGTAGCTTTTAGGTCATAAAGCATTTTCGACTGTAGTTTCAAATTTTGTATCACTCAAAGACTGAGCAAGTACTACGCTTTTGGCTGCTTCTCGGGACGTTCCATCACTGAAACCTTTGGAATCTGGTATTTACACGTCAATCCATTTTCTGAATACACATTCATACTTTTTCTATTTTCTAAAAATTAGTTAATCAAAATTGATAAACATTTTATTACTTTATTTCCTTTTCTTTTTCTGACTCCTGGAAGAGTTTTATTTTATATTTTATACTAATCTAAAATTTTTTTGCTAATAAAGACTGTGGGTTAGGTTTCTATATATTTATTATACATGTTCACATGTCGGGTGTAGATCAGTAACTGATGATCTCGTTGATGGCGATCATTGTATATTTGTGTGTGTGGGTGTGTATGTATGTATGTGTGTTTGTGTTTAAGTGTATATAATTATATAGCTCAATGTTTGACTTGTAACATATACTACAATTCTCTGTTTGTTATTTTTTTTAAAATGAAACTATATAGATTTCTTAATTGAAAAAAAAATGTATTGTCTTTAACCTCCTCACGCATGATGTCCTCATATTAGGACACTGCAATATTTCTACTTTTTTTAAATTTCGCGCATATTTAACAATTACTTGAATTATTCTGTTTCTTTGATGAATTCCGAAGTACTAACTGATAAAAAAATTGGAAATAGTTAATTATCCTTCAGACTCGGAAGCCAGTTTTTGCGAATAAATTGACGTTGGAAACTATTTACCAAATAATATGAATATTTTTGACAAATCCGTAAAAGAAAAGGTATCTGCATACAGGACAAAAGAGAATGACGTTACTAACACTTCATTTGAGCAATTTGAGGAACAAAGCAAGAATATTGCACCAAGAAATATTATCTGGTATTCAGGTAAGGAAAATATGCACTCTGTAAAGGTTGCAGAGTTCCAAGGAGTAGAGTGTGAGTTCTTTTGTCGTTGTTTCCGCAGCCAATATTTGACATTATCTTGGAATAATCCATCAGATATGCTCATTAATAAGGAAAATTTTATTTCAAAGTTTCTATATCTTACATAAAGTAGCCAGGATCTCGTATGTACTGGTCATCAATCAAGGGCTTACGATTTGATATCATTACAGATAGCATGTCAGTAAATCGTTTGGAAGAAATAAAAAAGTATTTCCATTAAGTTGATAATAGCAAGGAACATTGTGATGATCGGTTTTGGAAGATTAGACCTGTCTTGGATGTATTGCATAAAACATTCCATGACGCAAGAACTCCATCTGAAAAGCAGTCAATTGACGAGATGCTAATACCGTTTAAAGGACGTAGTTCAATGAAACAATACTTACGGAATAAACCAAAAAAGTGGGGTTTTAAAGTTTGGATAAGATCTTGTCCCAATGGCAACGTAAATTATTTTGAGTTCTATGGAGGAAAAAGTACTGAATAAAGGTAAATTAGACCTATTGCGTATTCGGTTATTCGCCTTAGCCATGCCTTGGAACGGGTAAATTATAAAATATTTATGGATATATGTTATTATATGACAT
Source organism: Bolitophila cinerea (assembly GCA_010015015.2). Classification (NCBI taxonomy): domain Eukaryota; kingdom Metazoa; phylum Arthropoda; class Insecta; order Diptera; family Mycetophilidae; genus Bolitophila; species Bolitophila cinerea. The sequence goes on along the minus strand of JAAAKO020060690.1, from coordinate 1,467 downwards.
AGACATATATGTTATATGCACACTATGAATAAACAGAGGACTAGGTATTCAAGACAAATCAGACAATATAACGGTTCTTCGTTTAAAAGATAACAAGGATGTGCACAAGATATCTACTTATGCTGGAGCACAACCTGAGGATAAAGTGCAGCGATGGGACTTCAAACAAAATAGCATGTCAATGTAAAGCGACCGCACTGTATTCAAGAATATAATAAGTTTATGGGTAATGTAGACTTGATAGATCGTTTATCCTCATTATCCTCATGGTTTCAAAAATAAAATGTGGTACCTTCGCATATTTTTTCATGTTTTAAACATGGCACTCGTAAACGCGTGGATATGTTACAAAGTTAAGTTTGACGAAATTCCACTCTTAGAATTCAAGGCTGATGTGGCTATGTCTCTTATCCTACTTTCCTCGAATAAAAAGCGTGGACGACCTAACAATTATATCGATTCACCTCCTCCAAAAAAATGTTTAATTTAAATCCGTCAGATCACATTTGATATAATGGACAAGGACATTGGCCCAAAAAGATTGAGCAGACAAATAGTTTTTGAGAACACAGTACTTCCTAAAAAGTCATTTTCTAACAATACGAAAACTTTTTTTTTGTAGAGCATGAAGGTAAAGCTTTAAATCTTTCCACTAACTTATAGTTTGTTTGGGTTCGTGTGCAGCATTAGTACATAATTCAAAGTGCATATGAGTTTAGGAGTTTTTGCCCAGTCGAAAATTTCTCTAGCAGTGGTTATAGGTGTATTAAATTCGTGAGTAAGACTACTTCTGGCAGTCATCCAATTGTTCAATGTTCCTGCAATACCATCGTGAAACCTTTTTTATGCGATGTTGCGTGAAAGTTCCACTCACAATCTATTCCAAAATCTTTGTTATTATTTATAATGTTCATAAAGTTCTTTTTGTTTTAGTACTCTAAAGCTGCTCTATCTTTAACATACTATATTTTGGAAATGCGCGTAAATTTAGTTTCGATAAATCTTATTAGTTTTTCAATAAACAAATGCACTGCTACTGTATCGTGTTTTATGCAAATTCTGAAATTATTATAAAGCTGTAATGCTGAAGATTTTTACTTTCATCACTGAAATACACTGTGAATGGATGAACTGAGGCTTGTTTATTATTGCAGTGATATCCATGAGCTTCATTTTATATAGACGAATGAATAGTTTTCAGCGAAATCCCATTAAACCAAAATAGTATTCATCGGCAAAGTTGACTTTATATCTTTAATGAACTTCGACTGCTGCAGAGATATAAACAAATGAGGAATCAACTTCTTAAGTTTCGTTATAAAATATTTTAAAAATCGTTTACAGGTTTTATAAAGCTTTCCAGATTTCAACTGTCATATCATTTATCTCCATCAAAAAATGTTTTTAAAAATGATTATGACAGGCAAACTATACCTTGTAAAAATATCCCAAAATCTCTTTTCTCTC
>JAAAKO020060668.1:0-10282 GCA_010015015.2 Bolitophila cinerea | reverse complement strand
ACATAATAAATTTGTTTATACTTTGTAAGTGCATACAGCGTACCAAAATCTACTGCGTCATTCCTAATTTAAAAAGTGCATTAAATATATGTAGTATAAATACATATTTATATGCTAATATCATATATAGTATTAGTATATATAATATTTATATTAAAATGCATTCGTTTCTATCATCAAGCAAATGGAAACTAACGCGTAGGACGGAAACGGAGGAAAATTGTTGCATAATGTGTGTGTGTGCATTTCTATATACCATATATATAAACTTTGGAATAGTAAGTGTATATATTATGTACAATTCATTGAAAGTACATATAACATATATAAATACATATAAAATGCCTCTTATAATGGAGAAAACAACTGGGGCATAAAAATGCATCAAACTAGTTTCGCGCTCCAGCGTACTTTTACGTATATATATTTATATATATATATATATATATACTTTATTGAAGTGCGGTTTTTTCTTCTTTTACCATGTGTACTCTCTCGAGCCATATTTACCGCAATATCCATCCTAATATGCATATAATATTCACACACATTTCGCTGTTAATTAAAAATGCATTTGTGTATTGTATATTATATATTATAGTATATAAAGTCAAATAACAAGATCAAATTAAACTGTGGTTTACTATTATATAGCTATAAATATGTTGTATATATTATGCCAATCGAGTATAGAAGAAGTGGCCACAACGAGAACGTCCTGTGGAGGTGCTCTTGAGAAATTAAAATTAGCTTTTTGTATAAAACTCAAACTTAGCAAACGTAAGCAGATCGGATCGGAGCAGAGAGCTCGGTTATGCAATATTGCACTTTTGAAAACTTTTCCGTATTTATGCGACTCGCGCTGGCGCCCGATGCGACAACGATGACGAAGACAAGTTGTGACGACCGTTCTATGGAAGGGATTGAGACTATAGTGAATGGCACGTGTATTATGCGTTCTAAGGAAAATTGTGTTACACATTTTGTGATTTTAATTACGATGGAGCGACTGTTTTTTATGGTCTCTAGAAATGATAATCATTTTTTTGCTTGTTCATCACTATCAGCAATCAGAATATCAGCTTTAGTACAACTGGACATTTTAAAATACCTGCAATCCACAGAGTGTGGATGAAGTAAAAAAATACAATTAAATTATAAATATTTGTTACGAAAATAATAAAAAAAATGTATTCATCTGACAACCACTGGTATACACGGTGACCATTTTACCATAGATTTTTCTTTAAAAAAAACTATAAACTCAACATGGTATCGTTTAATAGGAAATAAATTGTCAACGGTAGATTTTTTCTCTTTTCTTACCAGAACACCCTTAAAAAATAGCATACCTTTTTTCCCTCTTCTTCCTGCAATATCTTAGGAGTGGGTATAGCCAGGTAAAGGTTCAATCTTTCTCTTTTGAACAACCAAGAAAAGATAATCCACTTCGACCACGTAAACACCCAATCTGATGGCACCTCTATGTCCCAATGGTCATCAAACGTTAAAATCAATGATATTTTCTAATTTTGTTGACGAGTTGATTTATTTAAAACAAGAATTAATTTGTTAACATTTATGATCGATACATTGAAATTTCTTTTTTTGTGATAAATTTGGAACCAATTTTGATCATTATGGAGAAGCTGCGCGTGGAATTGCATTGCAAAATTAGCCCCAAAAAAGATCGAAATTAAATAACTAGCGTGAAAAAAATGTGGAAAATTGATGTGTCCTACCATTTTGGCAATTGTCAGGGTACTCTATTATTCGTCTAGATGGATCGGATAATCGGAATTTGGCTAATCATGATTTAATAAATCTTATTATTCGGATAATCGAATCATTCGGCTAATCAGTATTCGGATAATTTGCAATCAGCCAAACTAGATTTGGAGATTGTCTGAACGAAAAATTATATGTATTTTTTATTTCTTTATTTAATAGCTAAAACATTATAAAATTTAAAAAAATATTAAAAGTTTAATCATTTAAATATTTTGGACATTTTTTTATACGTGTTTTTTGGACAAATTGATTTTTATTGAAGAATTTAAGAATATAGAATTCAAATATAAAAAAACTGAAGAGAGCTTGAAATTATATTAGATTAATTGGTGGAGACTTCGCACGCAGGTCCCAATACGGACCCATTGTGCTCCTCCAATCTTGTCAAAAAAATCGAAGTATTTTTAAGCTTGAGATAAATCATATTGTTAGTTGTTAGTAGAAAGTATTCTTCTGAAAAGAATGATTAAGTTATTAGTATTTTCTTTATTACAGACAATAAAAAGGTATTGTTTAGATAATGATTTTATATAGTTTTGGGTTTTAGTTAAGTATGATCACAAAAATGTTATGTATGTATCTTAAAAATAACATATTAAAACATATTAAAAAACATTATGCAAATTTGTTTGTTGAACAGAACGGAGACTTTTTCTGCCGATGTGACCGTAAATTAGAAAGCAGATCACCACATTTACTTAAAAATAGTATATTAGTATAGCATTTGAAGGAAGTACTCCAGATCTATAGTATAATTATTGTGTATATATACGCATTGCATGGTAAAGTAAAAATATACAACGTATGTCTGTACAAATATACCAGTTTTCACAGAATATATATATACTCGTATATAGAGTCTATAAACATGCATAAAACGTCTACAAGTACACATTTTATATGGGTTCTTGTAAACTGTACTATGTGTACTATAATAATACACACTGGATTATATATGCGTATCGAACATGTTGTGTTTTTTTCTTCTACAAGCAGCATGGTGTGTTTACGATATGCGACGATGTTGGCGATGGTTTATCGCAAAATGTGAATGCTTCTTTGAATATTATGTTTTGACTGGATATAGTACATATATATACATACATAATGTATGTATTACAACATAATAAAGTATATGTATATATATTTGTTGAAAAGATACACAATCAGTAAATGTGAACCGGAAAATTATATTTTTGCGAGTACCGCGATGCGCCTCTGGAAGTACATTCTCATACAGATAATCTCATATCGGCGTGTAAAAAGGATACAAACACACGAATATTGATTGGTTTGTTTTTTTTGTTATTTTAACATTACAAGCATAGAGGAATACATCTGTTTTGTCCATCTGATAAAAAAGACCAACAAATATAGTTAACAATGCGTTGCGCACGTTTAACAACACGAAATTGGCCAATCGTGGATAAACTTATTGCTTTGCATCTTACATACATATTTGAACGAGTTGCTCAACTCAGCCCAAAGCACTTATCTATTTGATAAAGTTACGCAATTTAACCAAAAAAAAACAAATATCCAACTGATAGCAACGCAATTGTACACCATTTATAGTTGCGTTGCTTATAAAGCTGATGCGTTGGCCAATTATAGTTGGACGAATTGATGGACAGCAGAATGAAGTATTTGAAAGATTTAAATACATTGTCTTCCGGCGGCAGGACACGATATACTCCTGTTACATTAGAGTTGCTCAAGTTAAACACAAAATTGCGGAAACTTGTCTAACTAGAGTAAAACGGTCATAAATAACAAAAACAAATAGAATTTTGCTAAGAATACTTTTTATCTATAGACACCAATTATTAATACTTTTTATACTTTACACACATTGGTCTTAACGTCCTAACTATTGGGTTATTCACGCGAAATTCCTCTAAGAAAATCTGTATATTGATTTATATTGAGCTCTTGCTCGCCAGCACTAGCACGATGAATTAAAATAGATATATTATTATAATTATAAACTGTATAGTATATTGTTCTGCAATATAATGCATGTCATTTAATTATGTGGCGGCGTATGTCATCGTTTCGTTTTCGTTGTGTTGGAGCGGTTTTGTACAAGTCGATGCGTCGAGACAAGAACATTTTTATCGAATTTTTTTTCAGAAGTACGATCTAACCTCTTGTGCAAAATGTCTTATTTCAAATTAAATTCAGTTAAGGATATTTGCGGCCACCGTGACACTAACATATCTGAGGCTGTTGTTATGAGAGTCGTTTAACTGTATCATTTTTCTTTGGTATACACAAATGTGCATAGTTTCCTGAACATATAGAAACTTATTTTAGGAATGATAATTATATACGTTTAATCATATATAGTTAGGTTAGATTTATATAGTTAGGATAATTAGCATAGTACAATGCATTGGCTCTCTTTTGCAGTTGTCTCATACTATACTTCGCTTATTTTATATTTTTAACTGCGCAATTGCATATTTGTATGGCCGCAGATTAATAGTTTCGATAGACGAAGCTCTCTGATGGCATATAGTTAAAATTAAGTATAGCATTCAAAACCAGTACGGTATAACTGGATGGAGTTAAACCGTACTCTAAAATTCATCAAATACACTCAACTGATCCATTAGAAATTGCTTTCTCATACTCTCTTCCTAAAAATTTACCTAATACAGCTAAAACTGATAAACACCCCACATCGTGCCTGGAACAACGAACAGACTTCCAGTCAACTGGGTGATATTGTCGGTATTTGAGAGTGGGCAGTGGCGAAGTATATTACACCGAGAGCTAATTTTATTAAGTGCCGTTTAATAAATCAACATATTTTGAATAGATTACCGCGATTTTGCAATGAAAAATAGAATATCAAATCATATTATTAAATCAATGGCGAAATAATAAAATAAAATGAAGATGCCTATTTTGATGATTCATTTTTGAATATTTGAAAGAAAAGTTTGCAAATCGATTTATCTTTCAGAGCGTATGCACAGAAAAGGATACTCTAATGGTTTTAAGCTATGGGTAGGGCACTTATCACCATCATCACATTATGCACGAGCAGATAAAGTTCTCTTTATCTGTATGCATCTGTGCTTGGTGTACACAAACCGATAGATGGCGCTAAATAAAAAACAGTAAACATATTTTTAAATAAACTAAGATTTCTCAATAAAATTAATAATATAAATGACAAATATTATTTAACCTTATGGAACCGTGCTTAGGGCAAAACGAACCAAAAGGACTTCTCAGTTTTCCAATTTTTCGATGCGTTTTAAAGATTGTTTTTAATTTATTTTTTATAGAATTATGTAAATTATTAAAAAACTAGTTCGAATTAAAATTTTAGTAAAGGATCTGATTCGATAAAACACCATGTTTAATTTATATGCATTTGATTTGATGATAAAAAATTATCTATTTAACAAAAATATTACAAGGCATAACGATCGATATGAAGAAATTGCATATAAAAACTTGTTTCTGTAATTATGTTTTAATAAGAATTTTATATCCTTTTGATTTTGTTCTTATTTTTAAAAGATTTTAAATGTTATTATTATTTTTTTCTTAATTTTTTTTTATGAATTTTCTATATACTTTGTTTACAATTTCAACATTTTTTTTATTTTCAAAGTTTTAAAATTTTTAGATACACAGATACAAATCAGAAATATTTAAAATCATAATGTATAGAAACCGTTTTTAACACAGACAACATACGATTACGTCCTCATTTACACCCCAATCAAATACACACAAAGCATATAGCAGCCAAAATTCGGCAAAGCAACCTATTGGAAAAACACCAACAAAATAAAAACTCACTAGTCTAAATTCACGTAACTTCAGCTGCTAATTCCATAATATATTTTGCCAGCATATATCAAAAAACACGCACGAGTTACGTATTCTTCCGGCAAAAATATCTACGCTAGCAACAAAAAACTTCATCTGGTTCGTCTGGTTATGACACATGTGTTTGGGTTGGAATGGTGGCGCGTGGATATAATATAATTTTTATATATACATTATGCATTATTCAATTAAATTGCAAAACGTGCGCGATCCTGTGCATATATCGCGCGCGGAGGCACGCCTGACATATACAGGGTGTTTTGTGAGTCAACGTCAACACTTAGAGGGTTGATAGATAAGATGATGACTGAACAGAAAATTTTAATATTAACTAAGTAAATTATCGGCAGTGTTCGAGATACTTCACTTTTAGGTTTGTATGATTTTTTTTATTGAAAAGGTAAAATAATGTAATTGAATAATTAAAAAAAAACACAACTATATACACATACACATCCCAAACCTCCTTTCAGGGGTCAGAGAGGGCAAAATTTAATGACTCACACTATTTCAAATGTCACTTAATATATAATACCTTTAATAAATGTTTTGTCCAAATTAAAGATTTACTTACATATGTTGAACATGTCAAAAAAAAACAGTAAATTAAAAAACCATAAATAGTAAAAAAAAAATGAAATTAAGATTTCTAAACAAAATTTAAAATATATCTCAAAAACTAAATAAAAATATGTTTTTTGTTTTTTTTTTCTTGCGGTCATGAGGTAGACTATCACATAAAGGATGGTCCAAATTACGGACACCCTGTATATGTAAATATATAACAGGATAATATGTAAAAACATGTGTTCTCTACATATATTATACTATACTAAACATATACAATCTCATACATAAAAGGCATGCAAATAGAGGAACTTCAAAGATAAAAGTCAACGTCGTTTTTCTTTTAAAGTGCAATGTACTTGACCCAACCACTTTTTTCAAATTAAAAATAATAATTGCGATACGCTTCTCACACAAAAACGAGCGTAGCGTCGCGTCGGAGTGGCGTGGTGCAAGTTTGCGCAAAATGCATTTTTATATGGACTATATATATTTATATATAATAAATATATTGCACGCGGGCTTCCCACAGCCGCCCTCGCATTATTTTATAGAATTCTCAAACACAATAGACTATACACGCGTTTGTGAGAAAAAAACAGCGCCACCTCACGTATTCGTGTATCCACGAAACCCACAAAACCCATTTCACATTGTGTTGGTTAGCGATGGTTGTTAATGTTTGTTTGTGCGTGTGTGTCTGTGTATGTATATATTTGCGCTTATCAGAGCAGTTTAATCGGATTTAATTGTTCAAGTGGTTCGTTTTTTTCATACACACATCCATATTTATACAGACAGAGAGACGAAAAACAAGACGTGCTTTTAATTTGCAGGCGCCTTTCGAAGAACCGAGCTAAGACTTATGTGTGTTTGCATTTCTCTTTATATATATTTATATATGCAGCCATTTCTAGCGCGTTATCTTTATTGGACGAAATCACTTAGCTCTATAATATTTTATATACACTATATAATAGTATACTATAGTGTACTTGATGTATATAACCAAGAGCCATGTGCTTATATCAGCTAATGTACAAGAGAAATGATATACAACGTGATCGCACTCTTCATTCTTCATATTACTTAAAGATGCATATGTTTATATTAAATAAAACACACTCTTAAATGAGGCATCTGTTTTAGGCGTAACGCATCTAAAGGGTGTCTCCAATCGACCAGGCGACATTTAAACATTTGTTTGTATTTACATTTTTAAATGAACAAAGGTGTGTTAATCTTATATATGTCGATGATAGCAAATGAAAACCATGACTTTTTTAACGATATACCAACATTTTTGACCACTCAAAAAAAGTCGAGCTTATTTAAAATGGAAGACCACCCTATTACATTATTTTTTCATATACTTAATATAAATTAAACCATCATTGATTAAGCAAATGTGTGCCCCGTGCCCAGTAAAATTATAAATAAGTTGATGTTATATTTCAGTAGGTTTTTTTTAATAAATTTAAGTTTATGTCGAATGTAAACGTGAGCTGATCAAAATGTAATAATAGATTTTTTTGGTTGTTTTATTCCACATATCGATATCTTCCCGGGAAAACATCGTAACCCTTTTTTTTGATGTTTTAATCTTATAATGTTCCTCTATGTTATGCTGAAATAATAAATGTGCTTTTTCATTGGTTTTTTCCGAGAAATTGCTTGTAATCCCATAATAGTTATATTTTACCGTTACTACAATATTCATATAGGTATCTATATAGTCACACTTTTTAGAGCTATAGTTAAACGATTTTGGAGTTTGTCTTTGAAAAATCAAAAAATCGAAAAATATATCAAATCTAAAAAAAACTACAAAAAATAGACAAAAATGGACTAAAGTACCATTAAATCAATGTTTTATAATTTATTTATTTTTTTAACAACGTATACTTGTGTCAAATTTTCCCTAAGATTTTCACATTTAGCTCAGGGGACTGCGGTGGCGTATCTACAACTTTTGGACAATTATAAAGCAGCTATTCACCTACTAGCTATGATTAATGTTTTGGATTGTTATCTTGATACAAATGAAATCAATCCAATATACCCAGTTTTCGGCACTTTGCTTCAAATTGTCCGTAGTATATTGAGATACATATGCTTGTTCATATTTCCTTTGATGAATACCAAATTTTTAACACCAGAGGATGAAATAAACCAATTACAGAACCACCACCATGTTTGACTGTCGGTTTGTTCGGTTTTCTTCAAACATTTACTCTACCATCACTTCAAAAAATGTTGAACTTGTTTCGTCAGAAAAAAGGACTCCATCCAAAAAGAAATAGCCTTTGTCCCGTGCAGTTTTGCAAAGTTCAATATTTTGTTTTGTTTACGTCATTCCAGGCTATTTGTCCATTATATCCACAATCTCGAATAGCTTTTCGTACAGCATTATAAATACCTCAAGCTCATTTTAAAGATCGGCGCACTTATTCTCGGATTTTTTTTAACTTTGAGCATAATCATTCGTTTATCAGTATCAGAAAGGAGTTTCGGGTGTCATTTTTGGGAAATTGAGTCAATACGATCTTCGTTTTTATATCTTTTCACAATATCGCTAAAAGTACTTTTTCATATTTAACGAAGAAGCAATTTCACGGTAAGTTTTTCCTTTTTCGAAATTAAAAATCACTAGTTGCCTTGCTCGAATGTATTTTTACCTTTATTGCTCATCATTTATATTTTTTAGAATTTACTGTCACTTAAAATCGGTAGCAACCGCCTTTTTGTCCATATTTTGTTCAACTTGATCATTTTGTCCGAATATTAAAGTGAAGTTCTAAAGAGTTTTGATTAAAGTTCTACAATTATTTTCATTTACCATTTGTTTTAGTTATTTTTCCAGATATGTACTACAAGAATTATCATTTATTTTATAAACATTGATTTAATAGCACTTTTGTAAATTGTTAGGATGTGTCCGAATATTAAAGTATAACTTACTGTATATACCTAGTGAAATTTAAGGAAAGATTTTAAAAATGTTTCATTGAATAAATGAAAAATAGATAAAATTAATAAAATCTTTCTCACTTCACTTCACCTTTCGGCAGAAGTGAGTTACTTCTACTTATCTGATCAAGCTCAAATTTGGCACACTCTTTTGCACGGAACTTAGACAAAAAAAATAAGATTTTGTTTTAAAAAAAATACCTTTTGTTATATATGTTAAATCACTAACTGCGTTGATCATATTATATAATGAATCAAATCTTTTATTATTTTATTATTATTAATTTAAAACCAATGCATATCTTTATTTTTTTTATTGAAACCTGAGTGCACTATCATTTTTTATCCGACTTTACAAAATACGTCTTTCCAAACGATCAAGTCTTAATTCCATGAAGATCACACACTAAAAAATGTCATAACACCCCATTTATCCTTAACACGCTGTTTATTATAAAAGGCGATTTAATTTAATTATTTAAACGCGCGAAAAGGCAAGCACAGTCAAGCGTATACACAACAACACTCATTCTCACTAAAGTCACAATTTTATATATGCACGTTTAACGTTTATATGCACTCGGTGCAATCTTTGCAACCCGGCGTACATGCACACTTAATAAACTGTAAATATGAGCACGAGCGTGCACTTGTGTGTGTTTGTATGTGTGCTGATGCACTGGGATATGCGCTCAAGCCGCCTGTCGTAAAAATGCAAGTTTATGAGTGCAGCTATGAAGCTGCGTGCATTTGCGCCCGTGATAAGACTGTCGCAATGGCGCGTTGTGATTTTTTTGTATACATTTAATAATATTTTTGATGTTGTTACGCGGAAATGTATTTTCTATTTTCCACAAAATACATATAAAATAAAAAAGAGAACATATCGATTAGAAACATACTATATACACTGCAGGAATTCTCAGGATATTAGTTTCATGTAAAGAGAGCAAGCTGTTTTTGTCTCTGTCTGCACCAGAGATGCACTTTTGCCAATATATACATGTATATATATATATGTGTATATATATATATATATGTGTATATATATATATCTGTGTATATATATATATATATATATATATATATATATAAACTGATT
>JAAAKO020060657.1:0-10282 GCA_010015015.2 Bolitophila cinerea | reverse complement strand
AAATGAAATTCAAAGCAATGCGTATACACACCGAGAAATAATACTCTTTATTTTTGTACTATATACTTATATGTATTTAGACTTCAATTACGTCTAACTTAAGTATAGTGCTGGCGCAGAGAATTCTTGTCAGTCAGAATTAGAAGCATATGTTTTATATATTACACTGTATATGCGATGCGTAGGAGGACGCAAACAATTTGGCCTTACACTTCCAGTTCAAACTGGAAACGTATTTTATGTTTTCGGAACTTAAATTATCTTATAATTCTTTTCATTATTTTTAAATGATGAAAACATTAAAATAAATTGCCAAAACTGCCTCTTTCTTATCGAATCCGCAGTGAACCATATGACAGATTTCGTCTATATTAGGAAAAATACCCGGTGTACGCTTAGATTAAGCTCTCCAAATCAAATGTGCCACGCGCTCTTTCGATTATACAAAAATGTATATACACACAGACAAAGAATCGCACTCAAAAATCGCAGAAACAAGGAGCTCATTAAAAACGTGCTCTGATCGGCGCACACACAATCACGGTAAAAATAAATCTTACACTTTATTATTATTATCGTGTACAAAGTTTCGCAAGTACAAACACACACACGCACACATCAAAAAGTAATTAAAAAAATGATAACCCTCCATTAAGGCATATTCGATGTTTTCATTAATAATTATCGTTTAGGCGCGCACACTTATTTACAATAATATAATTGATAATGAACGAATGCTCTTAGACCGATTGTCAACATTTGCTATTCTCGAGTATATACACAAAAATACATAAGGTATATGACTAGTTTATGTACTTATTTATAATATACAATTGTTATGTTTATTATTGTATATTTTAACCTGATGTCCAGGATTGCAAGGTGCGTGTTACACGATTTTTATTTTTACTTATAATTCCATAAAATAGTAATTTCCAATTGAATCAATATTGAGTCACGAAACTGTCGTTATGTTAACGATAAGTAAATAATATCATTTCATTATCATTGTACCGTACGGTTTTATCGGTTTTTAATTGTACCATACAAAGCATGAAAATACGAATTGAAGAAAGCGGATATATCCAGAAAAATGTTACAAATGTTCTCCTCATATTATATGTATATATAAATTATTTTTAGAAAAATAATGAAAAATGTACTTTTTGTTTCTTTTTTTTTTAATAATTATCCTTTCCCTTATTTTTTATTAGGCCTACAATCAATCTTCATTAATGTTTGTAATTTATTCTCTTAATTTTTTTATATTCGATAATAAACATTTTGTTGCTTGTTTATTTCCTAAGATTTATTGTCTATATTTTATTTATATTTTTTCTGATAATATTTATAGTATATTTTCAAATAAGGGATCTAAGAAAATGTTTATATAATTATATACAACATGGAAAAAAAATACTGATATAATACAATCTCCATAATTCTTCAATTGACCTTCTTGTCTTTAGATTTGTATGTTAATTTCTATTCTGAGTTATGCTTAACTATTCTTCACATCAATGATTTGTTAGATTATATGTTTCATAGATGGTAGAACTATCAGAAGATCTTCTGATTGATTAGTCATTTGGTAACTGATTATTTTTTTTAAAATAGGTATAACGTATAATTCATATATTTATGAGTATTACCTGAATATCTCAAAATGACAATCTAAGAACACTTTCCTTCTTTCTGACCTTATTAGCTTTATATTAATTAAACTGGCCCACTTGAAATCTCTTTAAATACTTTTGAATCGCCCTGTTTACGCACACGCACACAAACACACACACACACACACACACACACACACACACACACACTTACATATGCATACACAAACACCTCATTGTAATTGTCAAAACAAAATCCGGAAGTCTATTAAATACATTTGCGCGTATACATTACATGCTACATATAGATATATACACATATATGATTATAAACTATTTACATAATAACATATACATATGATGTATGTATATCATACATATTTATATACCAAAATACATACATTATTTTATCGAACCTTGATATTTACCTTTGGTACGCCCGTATGTATAATATACGTAATTTAAAAGCGTATATATATTTACGCGTTTAAAATCATGTTTATTGCGTGTGTTAATTAAAATTCGGTCGAATCAAGTATCAATATTACATTTTTATATTTTTTTCTATCTCGATTTTTTATTGCTGATTTGGAAAATTAAATAAAATGCCACGCAATCATCAATAAAATTTGACCACATTGTAAAAGTAGAGAAATATCTATATATTATATTATGTATTTATATATGGTGTACTGCGAATATTATTTTTTTTGTTTAGAATGAATTTATATAAAAAAATAATAAATTAAATTTAATAATTAATTATTATAATATATTTTTAACAAACACTCATGATCATCCATAAAATAAGCCAAAAAAAACCAGCAAGTATCCACTACCAAAGTAAAGCGTCCCAATGTAACAGCGATTGTCTGAAAATAGCTTTTTACTCACACAAAACGTGTACACTTGAGCAAATACTTTACCAAAATTGTCTCAACGAGCAAATATTTATGTGACGCTGTTGGTTTGTTTGTGTTTGCACGCTTATCGAACACGCACATTTCATCAAAAAAAAATAAATGGAATTGAAAAAAAAAAACTATTTTCGGGTAAAATTAATTACTAAAAGTGCACAACGCAACATGTCGCAGTCGTGTGTATTTGTTTTAGAGTCAGCCGGAAGTTTAAGGAGCTCGCCAACAAAAAACATAATTAAAGTGCGATGGATACAAAAATAACACGGATCGATTGAGAATAGAAGAACTACATTCAGTACACATAGTCTCCCGCTCAAAGAGATTATTGATAAAATATACATTTTAATTTATAGTAGTTAGAATGCAATTGCAATGTTTTATTGCATCGTAAATGCATTTGTTTTTTTTTGCAGCGTGTAATTTGAGTCGAGAGAAACACATAATTGCGTTGTATTTTCTAGTTTGAGGAGATTCAATAAATTTTATTTAAAAATGTCTGTATCTATAAACTATTTGAATTTAGAAAAATAATATTGCCTGAATTCAATTATATAATAAGGTAACTACTGTATACACCCTAATTATTAATAAACAAATTTATGTTTGGTTATGTTTTATTGTTTTAAATCTATATCAGACCAGATCAAACTCCCGATAACGAAACTTTGATTCTTCACATACAATTAACATCAAAATAAAAGTGCATGTTGGAAACTGTCGATTCGACATGTTTTCACTATAACTTTTCGAGCATGTCTAAACGTTTGTGTGTGAGCTTTGTTTAAAATTGCGGTCGACACTTCATTATAACGAGTAGAAAGGGCTATTAAAATTTTCGATTTAGTTTATATGCATTCGATTTTAAGGGTGAAGGTTTATTTTAGGTAATAATGTTTATAATTTCGAAAAGTTTGTAACAAGTTTGAGTTAGCTTTTCGAGCCCGCCAATACTTTGTTTATTTTAAATTTAAGAGATTTTTCATTCCTCATCATCCAAATGTAAAAATAATTTATTTATTTACTAATTTAATATATTTGATCGAATTGTTTATATTTATCCAAAATCACTTTTAATTTTTCAATCACTTAGATAATTATTTCATCTTTATTGCAAAGAGAAATATGTTTATAAAAAACGGACAAATCCATTAAAAATCATTTATTCATAGTATTGTGAGTTTGTATTTGCGCTATGCATGTCTTTTCGCGTGACCGGTACGATCAATCACGATTTCGGTCTGAGATCACCACCAATACTAAAACATATGATTTGCATAAATTTGCGTGCGCTGCCTCCACGCTTGTTTGTCGTTCAATACCATAAGCTGGTAATATAGATCAAGATAAAGGTACACACATATGTATCAATTATTATGCAAGATACAGTTGAAATTTTAGACGGGGTTTACAAGTATGTCAATAAGATCGAGACCTATATATTCTTTTAAATTCTGATGTTTGCAGTTTTAAGTATTTTCAGCGGTGGGTGTGGAAATTCTGAAGGTTTTGTTTTTACATATGATGATTTAATTTTTATTTTGTGTATTTTTTAACTATTTGTTTGCTAATATATTTGTGTTTTTTAAAGAAGGCAGCGCTTAATTTTGTCCAACTTGACTGGTCATTTATCAGTTATCTGATTATATTTTTTGTATCAGGCTACTTAGAATTAGAAAACAAAAACATTGATATCATTTAGAGATTGTGAAGGTCATGTTTGCGAAGATATTCAGCGGGCTTGACTATCGCGCTGTTAATCGTGTGAGAACTGAGAACATTTTTTCTCGAATTTCATCATAACTTTTGGTTTCGTTTATCTCCAGCATTTTCAGCCAATTTTTAGATTAGACTAAATTTAATCAATATGCTTGCTACCATTTTTTGTGTATTTAGATTGATTAGAAAAATGAACCATTTCGAAAAAGTTGCAAATAAAACTATATATATATAGGTATAGTTAATTAGGTAGTAAATATATTAATTATTTAAGACTTCATTTCTGTTTTCGTGATCTCAGCAGATTTAAAAAGTTTTAAAACGCATCAAAAATATTTGCAACATAAAATTTTGTAATAATTCTTTTAATTATCGTAGCATAATAATTTAAAGGGTTGGTTCGTGACCTATCAAACATGTAGCTTTATTTATTATCTATTTCCATTCAGGATAATTGAGGATAATATCTAAGCAAATAGTATTTTTAAATTGAGTTTTAAAATGTTTTTTTTCATAATTACTTATACACGATATCTTCAATTTATGTTTATTTACTCGGTACACAGACCTTGACAAAGATGATACCCAAAAATATTTGCATATGACTAAAAGGTGTTTACACCGAAATTCCCTTCTTCTTAATCATCAAACCTATGCCATAAATGTCTGGCTTGACATAATATTGTATTACTATTTTTTCGCATACATATCCGCTCAATTATACGAAATCTCGCGTCTAATCAATTCTGCGACTGATAACAGCACAATACACTCATAGTCATTTAACACCATATTCTGAAAGTATTTGAATGGTATATACTAGTCATACATATATACGTGAACTCTTTTATATACTATGTAATCTAATTAATTACATTATTATAAAAGACGTGTAAAGTATACTTTCGTATTAAAGCTTACGTACTCGATTTGATAAGGCGTCAATCGGATGAAGCTATGTACACCAAGAAAACCTCGTATCTTAAACACGTGATTTTCCATCCATAAAGCGAACGTAAACACTGAACCAACGAACGCATTGATCCTCTGACCGGTTTCCAGCTCATCGGCAATGATTTTCCACAGTACAATGTCAAGCAGCGAGGTGGGTAAAGATCTGGGTAGGATCAGCCCATTTTTAGTAGACGGACCATTGGAAAACCAGAAAATATCAAACGGCTTCGAGACGGAACTCTTCTCATACAGGTTAAAAATGAGAAACAATCTCATGACAATGAAATCGAGCACGGCTCCCTAAACACATATCAAGGTATTATATATTGCTATGATCTAAAATTCCTTAGCGAAGAAGAAATTTTACATGGTCTAAAAAACCAAAAAGTGATTGAAGTTCGAAAAATTAAACGTCGCTTCAATGGTAAACTAGTTGACACTTCTCTCTGTATCCTAACCTTCAAATCTTCATATCTACCAACCTCCATCGACGTCGGATTTCACAGAGTTATTGTGAAAATGTTCATCCCGAATCCTTTACGATATGTAAACTGTTTTAAATTCGCACATCCTAAAAAGTTTTGCAAATCTGATCGAGTGTGATGTGCTCAATGATGGGAAGTTTTCCACGAAAATCTTCCCTGCAAAACAGGAAATAAATGCATCAACTGCGATGGACCGCATAGCATTTTAAATAAAGAGTGCCCAAAGCGTGAGTATATGAAATACAAAAAATAAGAATAACATATAAACTATCATATTTTGACGCTAAAAGTGGTTTGAGGATCTGTACTCCACTTTGCTATCCTTTTAAACACAATCTCGAATCTCATCATTAAACTCAAACACACATAAAAAATCTCATCCAAATACTGTAAACTTAAATAACAGTAATATAAATACAAATACACAAACACAACAAATAACAAATCCCACAGAATTAACCGAACATACAAAAACAAAAGATAGGGCAATTGAAACTCTAGCTCATTCTAAACCTCTTTCTCATACATCAAACATAAACATACAAAACACTAATCAAATGACATCTAATCTTACCACAACAAAAAAAAACAAAAAGAATCAACCGAATATGAAAAATCTAAAGATAGCGCAAATGGCGCAAATAAAAGTCTATCTCTTTATAAAGTTCTCTCTCATTCATCTAATATAAACATACTAAAAACAAAACTTGCCGAAAAAACCAATACCAATACAGAAAAAAGTTATGAATAAACCAGAAACACCAGCCCAAAGCAAACTAGTCAAAATACTCCATAATAAAATATCAAATGACTCTTCAAATGAAATCAACATGGAAACTGAAATAAATGAATGTGATACAATTAAAATTACCATTATCTCAACAATAAACACAAATAAAACATAATTTCCAAATTCTGATAAAGATTTCCTGGGATTTCAAATTCAAACTATTAATAATATAACTGCTATATACCCATTTAACTTTTTACTACACTAAATATGGATTTACAAAATATCATCCAGAGAAACTGTAACGGCTATTTCTTTCACCTTGCGGAAATTAACAATATTATAAGTAGTTATAGTATAATATATGGGTTATATTCTATGCTTGCAAGAAACAAGATTTAAAGATACTTTTATTCCGACGTCAAAAAACTTTGATGATCACTTCAAAAATTGTCTAAATGACAACCGAGCTTGTGAAGGTGTCGCAACCTTTATTCATAAATGCTTAAACTCGATCGAAATAAATTTAAATACAATGTGGTGTACGGATTTCTTTACACCTTCAAAAACAAAAAAACGCCACAAATCATCCAACACCGGATGTGTCCTCGCCTGAGTCATAGGCCTGTCTCAGTGCTGGCGACTTTAGCGCCAGGTAGAAGCCTAACTCCTACCAGCCCGTACGTTTGCCTGGTTTAGCCTCAGGACGGAGCAATGAGCTCGGCCGCAGGTTCAGATTGACCGAGACCCCGTGGGCATACAGCGGCACTTATCGCAATGATTTGAGGTGCCGTTTCTTTGACGTCTTACAACAAAAAAATATTCGAACGACCAGAAAATAAATGACAGACGTCTGATCCCGATACTTACTGATCTCTGCGCTCCAACGTGTATAAGCAGCATGCGATCTGCCTGAATAACCCGTACAAAACTGAAAACTATACATTAACTAGCAGCTATTCGCGACAGATGAGCGGGTGATCACGATACGCGGACCCCGTCGTTTATCGTTTTTTTTTGTTTTTTTTTTTTTTTTAACTGGTACTCTGGTCATTTACAATCCCACTTCACTCTGAACACAACACAAAAGACAATTTAGCTCGGACGACAATTTTAGATGAGGAGGATCCTTTCTAATTTACAGGATGTTCGTGGATCGCCTTCCTCCGCCCTGGTTCCCGTCCGATGACTTCTCGGATGCCGGCAATATGGCCGATGTTCGTTGCGGCCACCAAAATTGTAGCTCCCGCAAAGAGTCCGGGGTCTTCTTTCACCTCTTAGCACTGATGTCTCGCTCTGGGATCCGGCAGCACACCGGTCTTCTTCCCAAACTATACGGGCTCTCTCCAATGATTCCACCAAAATTAACCCAAAACAAAATGCCAACTCCAAAAAAAATCCGCTTCGCTTCTTTGCGCGACGCAAAGAAACCCAAATCACAGTCAACCAACCTTTCGCGCCGCAATAATCTCCAGACCCGAGACTATACGCAAGCCCACTGCGGAAGACTGTGTATAGCGTCACTAACCCATCCTCTCCCCATAACTCAATTTCACACAACACTGCCATTTGTAACTATATTAACTTTATAGTTCTGTACAATATCGCGTTAAAATCTCTTCCCGTTCTGGCAACACTGCACTCGACGGTGGAAGGCACAAAAATCTATTCTCGCAAATTGCGAGAGAAGACTAATTACTTCCCTTGAAATCTCATACGCGATCATCGATCTAAATTTTCCACCCATAGTGGATTACATCTCCAAGGGACACACAACATTCATACATTTCGGACTCGGTACCTCGCGCGATCATTGATCTATACTCCAACTGTATTGGAAAGTACCTCGGTAGAAAACAAACCCAGAACTATACTAAACGGATACGATTCGCCGAAACGAACAGTAATATATGGACTACACACAAAGATTCAACATAACACAATAAAGAAGACTTTGCCAGTCCTCCGGAGTCACATCCTTAGGCGCGCCAACTTGACTTGGCTAAGTATATTCTTGGTGACATAAGTGAGGCTAGAAATCTCCATAGCTTAAACAAACGATCATGAAAGAACTTCCAAGGTGCTGATTTATCTTTTATCGCACTCATGAAAAGCCTCTCCGCCGTCGATATTCCGTGACGACATGCATCCGTGTGGATGTGGTGTCAGGGAGAAAAATCGACCTGGCCCTGTAATCTAATTCAAATCTCACGTGAGTGAGTGACTTTTTTATACTTATGTATATGTGACGTCACATATGCAAGATGTATAAAAAAAAGTCACTCACTAGAAGAGATTTGAATTAGAATATGACCGCTGATGACCATAGCTCTAAAATCTTCCTATATTCCAGTAACTGTATTTTCCTTTATCTTTCGATTTGTGGTGTTAGAGAGGCAAACTCGATCTAACCATAGCTCAAGATTAAAACTAACCAACACACCGATTTTACATATATTATCCAACAAATAGTGTGCAAACAATTTCATAATCAATCATACTCAACATTTTTTTATCAGTTGGCTTTAATGTCACTTGAACTGAACACACCCAAGGATTTCCCGTTCATATCAGTTAATTCGTAGCTGTTGCTACCTATTTTAGCTTTCACAAGACATTTCACGTATTTTGGAGACAACTTCGCCGAAATTCTTTTTGCCGCATCAGACAATACACAATTCCGCTTCCATACAGTTCTTCCGCCTTACTACGCAGATTGTATTGATGTTTGCCTCGTTCATATGTTAAGAAGCCCGCAAATTGTTGCCTACTATTCTACGAATTTCCTGGAATCGCGCATCCCTGTTCGCACTACTCTCACCATCGTTGCCTTGTTGGATCAAATAATCTTTACCTGATAGCATCAGGTGTTGCCCAGAATTTACGAAATACGGAGACATCTTAATGCTGGAGTGTGTCGCCGTATTCAAAGCACACGAAATCTGTTTTACAATCGTTTTATTGGCCGCCTCAGTCGCATTAGCCTGCGGGTGGTACCTCGAAATGAGCCACAGTTTAGAATCAAAATCCCCAAGAACCCCATGAATATTTCATCCCGCAGAACTTAAATAATCGCTTTCGATGTTGCCTGACGCAGAGGAGTTAGATGGACAAACTTTAAATACGCATCAATAACGCGATCTCGGCAGTGGACCTATAAAGTCGGTGTACAATATCTGCCAAAATCTTGATGCTTCACGTTGTCGGTTGGTTTTTTTGGACGCTTTACATATAACATATCGCAGTTATTTACATATCGGTGGATCTCGACAGTCATTCCTTGCCACCAGTACTTTCTGCGCACACTATATAATGTCTTATGAAAACCCCCATGACCACTCAACGGCCAGTCATGACTTTCCCACAACACCTGACTTCGTTCGTTCTTTGGTACTACCACTCGCCAACTTAGGAGATAACCCAGGGTTTTCTTACTTCGCTCACAGTACTTATACAGTAGACCTTCCTCCATACGAAATTGCGGAACTTCTCTGGCTTGGTTCGGACGTCATTTACTAAATTTTCATATTCGGGATCTACAGATTTGGCAAACGTGGAAACGTCAATTGCGTCGATAGCTCTGGATGGATAAGGCATCAGGTACCACCATAAGACTTCCCTTTCGGTGCACCTGTTTGAAATTGTGCGCTTGAAGACACAAAGCTAATCGACCCAAGCGACCCGCTGGATCTCTAAGATTTTGTAGCCACAAGAAAGATGCGTGGTCGGTTACCACCGAAAACCTTACCCCCTCAATATACGGACGGAACTTATCTATAGCGTTGGCAAGACATTCTCTTTCAGTAGTCTGGTACTTTTGCTCGGCGGAAGAAAGTTTTCGGCTAAAGTACGAGATTACGC
>JAAAKO020060646.1:0-10282 GCA_010015015.2 Bolitophila cinerea | reverse complement strand
AAATTATTTTGTGAGCGCGCCGCGCCAAATAACCAATAAACAATAAATAAAACTGTTATGAACAAAAGGGGTTTTAAATGCGGGAACGTTAAATTGCTCAAACATCGTTAATGCATGCATTTTCAATCTTAAAAATATAAAAAACTTTTTTTTTTGTATTAAAAAGAAGCAAATAAAATTGATTTTTTTTAAAAAAAGACAAAAAAAAACTTTTTTTAGATTTAAATCACCTGTAATTTCATCAAATCCTTTTCGATCCACATAAATATAATTTTGTTAAAAAGAAGACAAAATTAAATTTGTAAAAATATAAAAATTTTGCAAATCGGATTAATTTTAAAGGAGATATAAGCAAATAACTTAAAAATGTACCAAAAACGTGTTAATTGTGAATATCTTGAAAACGATTCTTTGAAAAATATTTGTTTCTGAATTTTTGGTATCTACGCTCCAAAATACACAAAAACAAGTGTATGAGAAACCAGCTCTTTTTTGGTGTAAACTAGTGTAATCGATCCCGTATTTTTAAGAACAGCCCTTCGCTACAAGTCAGGCCTTGTATCGAGCAAAACAACCATCCGCGGCTCTGCTTTCATTTCAAGCATGACACACACTTTAAAAAATCACTTCTTTGTTCACTATCACTGATGTTGATTTCGCTCAAGATTTTCCTTAGTCTCATAAGATCGTCGTATGCCAGATGTCCAAGTCGTCGATGCCACGTCATGACATCTTCGCTGCTGTGTGTAGTTGCTCTCAACGCAATAGCATCAGTGTGCAGCTTGTATGTTCCGTTATTCGGCTTCAGCCTACAACCGCAATTCCGTCACTTCCATCGCGAATGAATTCCATCACGTTTTTGAGAATTTTGGCTCGCGGCCTTTTAAGCTCGAATGCATCCGTCATTCCAACGGAGTTCTGGATCGCACCGATCGAACCCGAGCCCACGTCGAGTAATTTGACAAGCCCTATCTCCTCCTATCAGCCATCCGATCTGTTACTACAAAATCTTACCTCATAAAGTATATTGCGTGAATCGATGCACCCGGTGAAGGATACGAAAAAAACGACAATGAAAAGAAAATATATGTCCAACAATTCGGAACGCTACTGGGACCATAACCTGATGAACCTGAATTGGTTTGTTGGAAATGAAATAATTAAAGTATTTGGCTTGCGTCCGTTTCATAAACGGTTTTGACGGGAGAGAACAAAAGCTCTTTATTGTTATTCATCTGTCAGATACATATTATCTACTACTACTATACTATAGTTATATACATATTATATACAAGTATAGCCCGATGGGTATTATTCCGGGTTTTCAACTAGAGGAATGTCTGATTTTCATCCATCTAGACGAGATATATAGAATCTATAAATTAAAAAAAATGTATCGATTATCATCGATCTAGAATCAATATTTGGCCACATTGTCCGTTTAGCGATAAGATTTTGCGCTAAATGAAATGCAACATGAAAATTCCAAAAACGTAAATTTGAAAAGTCACTCGATTGGCTGAAATCCGATTGGCCGAATCACGATTGGCCGAATGATACGATTGGCCCAATTTCGATTGGCCAAATCGGCTTTTGATTGTTTTTCCTTTAAACTCGGCCAATTGTGATTCGGCCAATTGTATCATTCGGCCAATCGTGATTCGGCCAATCGTATCATTTGCCAATCGTACCATTCGGCCAATCGTGATTCTGCCAATCGTATTTCGGCCAATCGAAATTTGGCCAATCTTAGTAAATTCAATTTTGATATACAAAAAACCGAACATTAACGATTTAAATATTAAATTATAAGCTCAGCCCCTGCATTCTACAATTTCTTTAACTCAGTGAGTGAGTTTTTTTATACGTTGGACATACATGACGTCATGTGCACGATGTATTAAAAACTTACTCACTGAGTTTACAATTTTGTAGAATAGGGCCCCAGCTTTCTAAATAATGCAATAACTCCAGAACCGGATGAGCACTAACGCAACACCAACAAACACAACAAAAATTTGGGCACATTAGACTTAAAAAAGATTTATTTTAACATTTGGTACATATTTTCATTAGCTTTTTTAAAATTTAAAATACTAGTGTTTTAGGTCATATTTTTGTTTGTCCCGATGATCAATAAAAGAACAAACGGACACCTAAAGTAAGGATATATGTACATCAGGTTGGCTGTTATAAGAGTTTTAAACGAATTTTAATCGGGCTGCCCCTCAAATATGCCCCATAAACAAATTACATAAAATTGGAATTTTTCAGAATTTTAAATTGATGTTTAACCCTTGACCACAAGGTTAAAGATATCTGTATAATATACAAGAAATTTTACTTATTTTGTAGCAGCTAATTAATTATAGGACTAATTACGGGCCTACAAAAGTAGAATTCATAAAATTTAGTCTACGAGAATTATGCTACGATTTAAAAATTAAATTACTCCAATACCCGTAATATTATGTATTGGTTAACCCATTATAAAAAGGTTAAAGGGGTTAAAAGCAAAATTTGAAGCGGTAGCGTTTAAAAAAAACTAAAAACGCAAGAGATCATCCCTTCTTTAGGATTTTGGGTTAAAATCTAATGATGCAGTTATTTAAAAAAAACATTTATTCGATCTATTAATTATTATTTTATTGTCTAATCAGGAATTTTCATACAAATTTAATACACTTCTAATATGGGGATGGACCACTATTAAAAATATATACGTTGTGATGAGGGAGCAAAACTAAGCATTTTGGCGTTTTTACTTTTTTCATTTCAGCCCTTCAGCCCCCCTTCAATAAATCTTTTTTATAATGGTTTAACTCATACAAAATAATAAGGATAGGGGAGTTATTTGTTTTTAAAATGTAGGCCCAATATTAGTCCTACAATTAAATACTAGGTAAAAAGTCAGTAAAATGTATTGTATTTATTTTATATAGAAAACTTTATCCCTTATGGTCGAGGTTAAACATGAATATAAAATTCTGAAAAAATCCACAAATTGTATTTTTGTGTTTTGAGTAAATTAGGGGTCGGCCCGAAAAATTTCAAAATAACTGCCACTCTATTGTACATATAAGTAAATAATAAAAAAATATTCAATGTAGTTTTAGGTCGATACACTTATTCCAGCAATTTTCCAACTTTTTGATCCCGTCCGAAAAGTAATTTTCCGGAAGGTCTGATGAACTCCTCGCGCGAGCTGATTTTTTTTTATTGATGAGCCATCTTTTGTGGTTTGGGGACATATAATTGTACGAGGAAGCCAAATCGGGCGAATAGGGTGGATGTGGGAATCAATTGGATCCCTAAATCGTCAATTTTAGCCATGGTTGCGATACTTTGTGTGCCGGCATTGTCTTCAGCCCATTGCCGGGCACTCATTCTGTTCTCTGGCGTGTAATAGTGGATCTAGGTTTCATCATCAATTACCAATCGACACCAAAAGTCCACCCGATTCCTCATCAGCATGGCCAAACACGCTTCCTAAGTGCTCTCGCGTTCGTGTTTTTTCTCCCGAGTCAGCTTGCGCGGCACCCAGTGACAGGATAATCTGCGGACTTCATCGGCAGTGGAGTTTCGGCCACCACGAAACTCTCGAAACCAATATCTCACGGAGTAATCTGAAGGAGCAATAGCCCCATAATATTTATCCAACTTTTCTTTTGTTTCTTTTGCTGCTTTGCTTCTCGAAAAATATTGTTTTATGAGAGTGCGAAAAACATTTTTTTCCATACTCAACATGATGCCAAACATGTCAACAAAAATTGGCTGTTAAAACAAAACAAATGGCTGTATCCCGCTGAAATTTGACAAGTCTGCCTAAATATGATTGGACCATAAGGCCCCATAATTATTTTTGCGATTGCAGCGCATTGTGCGTTCAAGGAGGTTACTTTTCACCCTACCTTATAATACATTTGGTATACTCGTTAAAAATAAGGATACATATTTTGGTTGCTGTCAAATCAATCCTAAAAAAATGACCGCATAGTGTCGCCCATATCGCTATAGTCATATTTTCAGAAGGGGTGCTAGATCTTAATAAAACCACAGCTCGAGGACCATTTTCATTAGGAAAATTATTAGTATTAAAATTATGTTTTACAAATTAGGTGTTCAGCCATGCTACATTACCACTATGATTTATAATGTAAAAATGATTTATATTTATTTAAAAATTGGAGTATTTCTGATAAAAATGGAGTCAGGGAGTATCCGAACAAAAATTAGAGTATAAATACTCCATTTGAGGTATTACGACAGCGCTAAGTTGACGCTAAGGTTACGCACTTTAAAAAATAAACTAAAATCTACAAATGGCACCGTTGGAACCTGTGAAATCTGTTGCAAGTGACTTGTATTGATGTTTTACGGAAATCATCACATTCCACTACTCCCACCTTCCTGTAGATTTTGTTATTTTTTAATTTAATAATAAACCTCATTTTAGTTAGTCATTTATGCATTGGCGAAATCCATCCATTATGGCAACACCACGATTTTGACGTTTCGGGAGTGATTATCCCATTGGCAAAATCCACACCCGCCAGAGGCGCTGTTTTTTGTGTAAAAATTGACGTTAGCTGAGTGATGGATGATCACTCACGAAACGTCAAAATCATGGTATTGCCATCATGTATGGATTTCGCCAATACAAATCGCACTCATACATTCAAACACATCACTCAGCTAACGTCAAAATCAAAACAGCGCCTCTGGCGGGCGTAGTATTCGCCAATACGAAACCTTCTAAAAGTAAATTACAGGGTGTTTATAAATATTTATAAAATATATAAAAAAAAATCCTAATGTTTTTTTTAGTTTACTACAAGAGTTTAGCATCTTAATTTTACTTTATTATTTTTTATATATTTATACAGGGAGCTTAAATAATAAATAGAGGGTGATTATAAATAATGTTTTTATAAATGCATTAAAAATGTATTACAGTATAAAATTATACACAAAGTTAAACCTCTTATATGTAAAATTACAAAAAATTACATAATTTGACAGCTGATCATTGACAGAACTTATCACACACTTTCCAGATGGAACCTGTTGATTTCTCCTGCACATTTGAAATGAAATATTTTCGAACCATCGTGCCCATGTCAATGAACCCTCAGCACGATGACGATATTATATTATATGTTTATATATTCCTCGTGAGTACCTTGAGCGAACGGACTGCGTCGCGTCGCGTCATGTCGGTCGACGCAGCGTACGACGCACGCTCACGCTCTGCGCAGCAATTGTGTATAGAGCAGTCGTGCAGGCACCGTTACATTTTGTCGTTCGTGTGCTAATCGAGGTGCACGCTGCGAGACGCGACTCGATAATCATATATAAGCAGAAAAGCACCGTTTGTCTGTGTATATACCGGCGGCCGTACCGTTTGAAGTACTTACGCACTTCCAGCGGGACCACAAGACGCGATGCGAATTAGCACGTTCGTAATTACTGCCAGTGCACGCTGCACGTTCAGGTAGCGACAGTATGTTCCAGACCCATCTTAAGAAATTCGAAAATACAGAAAAGTAAAGGCCTAAATTATAAATTTAGTAATTATGCTGACAATTCCAAATGCACATAATATAAAGTAACTGTAAAACATATATAGTAAGCTTAGGGCAGACAGCCGTGCCCGTCCGTGTGCCCGTCCGTGTGCCCCACTAACCTATAAATCTTTGCCACCGTGTGCTTGTTTTATTATTAAACAAGTATGCCTTTACTCGAATTCTTGTATGTATATAATTTGTACTTAATTGTATAATTCTATATGAAGTACTTATGTTTTGTTTTTATATACTTGTGTGAGTATACGCGCAAGTATATACTTAAAAGCAATAAAATCAAATGTATTTAATAATCACGTGTACGAGGGTTCATGTTTTGGTATTGTTGAGTCTGCGTTACATGGTTATAAGAAATACGTACCTAAAAATAAATAATGCCTAGGAGACCTTAGAGATAGTTCTTGAAGCACCGGCCAACAGCTAAGCACTAATCCATAAGTGAATCTGGATGCGCTCAGCGATTTTAGGGCCACTTGACTATCTCCTTCGCCCTCGTACAAAATTAACTGAGCGCAGGTGAGGATGGTAACCTAGGCCATATCTTTAGTGGAGAGGTTGGAATAATGAATTCCAGCGCCAGATCATCCCTCTTTGAGAGCACCATCGGTGTTCAACACTCTCCCATCTAGTGGAGGGAGATATTTACTTTAAACCTTCTACCAAATCGAAAACCCGGAATTACGTAGTCAGACGGCGTGACCCTTTGATGAGGACTTCCAACATCTGATGAGGTATAGCCTTTGTTCCGCCGATCTAGCTTCCGTCTCGACGAAGAGATGAATAGGTGGTGTTGATGATGATGATGATGAGGGGGACCGTCTCCCATCACGTAGGCCACCAGGAGGACCCATTGTACTATAACCCGTTTCTAAGAGACGGTCTCAATCTGGGAATCTACCAGATTTTATAATGAATCCATCTTCCCAAGAGGCAGGCGGTAGAGTTCATCACGGGATATCTAGTGGGAATGAAACACGCTCTATCTTAGATGGATTAGTGCGGAGCATTCGGCCAGAAAATTAACCGAAGATTAAATTTCTCCGCACCTGCTACATGTCTATCTTTCGGAAAATCCCAACCTATGCTTATTTAGTTTACAGTGTCCTGTTAAGATTCCGCAAACTAAGCCGAGGTCCCGGCGCTTAAAATTTAGCGCCGATTTGGTTAACGTCTCACTGTGTTGTTTTTCATCAGGTCTCTAACCCAGGATTTTCTGAGTGAGGTCGAGATTCCGATTCACTACCGGTCTTAGCCAGAACATCCGCTTGCTCATTACCTGGAATCCCTTAATGACCAGGGACCCAAATCAAGCTTACAGAAGACCGGCGTGTTAGCTCTTGAAGCTTTTTCCGGCAGTCAAGTACTAATCCTCAAGTGAATCTGAATGCACTTACCGCTCTCAAATCTGCTTGGCAGTCGGAGGAAATGCAGATAGTCCCGTCAATCTCGTCCTATTTCTGGATTTCCAGACAGTAGACGATGCTTGGGAGCTGGTATTGTGTATACCAGCCCCTGACTTGCCAGTTTGGAGAGAGCCATCGTTATAGAACAATATCCCAACCATTGGGGGAGTCGACCAGTGCTACATTCCTCCCTGGTAGGTATCGTTAATTTAAAAAGCTTTTCAAAGCGGAATGTTGGTATGACGTAATCGGACGGCATTCCAAACTCCGATTTTGAAGATATGGTCTCGCTTCAGATAGAGGCGTGACCTGTATTCCGATTCAAAAAAGAAGCGAAGAGGTGGTAGGCTCAAAAGTATTTCCAAAACAGATGTCGGACTGGTTCTCACGGCACTAGATATGCACAATGGCTGCGTAGGATGCGAGAGGTCTAATTATGGCTAAGTAGAACCATTGGACCATTTTGGGAGACAATTACCAAGACTTACCGAAAGCCTTCCGACATTGCCAAAATACCTCGGTAGCTTTGGTAAGTTTGCAGTCCAGGTGGTCTTTCCAGGAAAGTTTGTTGTCAAGTATAACACCAAGTTACTACTATTTACTTTCGAAACACTCTTAAACAAATTGTTACCTAGATTGACTGGACGGAGTCCTTCGATCTTGGTTTTTCTGGTAAAGAGAACGGTTTCAGTCTTTCCGGCGTTATCCGAAAGACCTAAGCCTTCATGTGAGATAATATTCAAAGCGTGCTGCATGAGATCACAAAGAACATTTGCATATTTTCCTGATAGGATAAACGTAATGTCGTCGGCATAAGCTAAGATATAGAAGCCTCTCTCATTGAGAAAGACAATGAGGCCATTGACCACCATTCTCCATAGCAGGGAAGGAAGAACTCCTCCTTGAGGAGTACCTCTTTTTGCCAAGACCCTAATGTTTTCACCTGCAGTGTCAAAGTGGACAATTCTGTGCCTGAGCATAGAGTCTATCCATATTGTGACTATGGGACTAACGCGATGGGCAGCACAAGCCGTCTGGACCGCGTCGAAAGAGACGTTGTTAAACGCTCCCACGATATCAAAGAATGTCCCGAGGGCCATTCCCTTGTCGTCCAAGGCTTTTGCTGTCCTCGTTATTAGCCTATGCAGAACGGATTCAACTGATCTACCAGTTTGGTAGGCATGCTGATTGCCGTGTAAGGGATTATCAATTAGGACCTCATCCCTAATGAATCTATCGATAATGCATTCGAGAGATTTAAGGAAGAATGAAGTCATACTGATTGGTCTAAATGACTTGGTGGTTACATAGTTAGACTGACCTGGTTTAGGAATGAACGCTACGCGATACCTCCAGGTATCCGGTATATAACCGAAAGCCAAGCATCCTTTGAAAATCTCATAGAGAGAATCTTTGATAAGCCACAAGCTGTTCTGAAGAACTGCAGGGAAAATCTCGTCCATTCGATTTTATTTTCGCTATTGATGGAAGATGACACTTCTCAGTCCACGGGAGAGCCACCGGCAAAAAGGGGACTTCCGTTACCGTGGATTCCTCCAGTAAGCAAACTTCTTTTTAATCAATTCTGTAAGAGCCTGCCGGGAGCCTTAAGAACACATTATAAACGGCTGTGTCCTTCGCGAGGGTTTAATGAAGCCTCGACGATGGTTGAAAACAATCGATTTCTTCACAGACATCCACCTAAGAGACGCGTTTTGCCGTCCCTAAAGCTTTTATAGATCCTCTGCGTAGTGAATAAACGGTTCCAGTCATCCTGCAAGCCAGTCTTTCGAGCCTTGTTAAAAGACTTTCTGAACAGCTTCCACAGTTTTTGAAGATTGTTTGACCACCATGGACAAAAGTTTCTTTTCTGTGTAACTCTGAGAGGGCAGGAGGATTCAAAGAACTTACGAATGTCTTTAGAAGTTTTACAGCCGTCTCAATACCATCGATTGGGTTCGTGTTGAATTTCCATTCGTTCTGCTCTATCAAAGTTAAGGTTCTTGAACTAATTCGTATTTCTACGATTCCGAGTTTTCATCGGAATGATCGAATCAGTACAGAACTCGAAATAAATGCGAAGTGATATCATTGGAGACTTTCCAGTTCCTAATCAAATTCATCGAATCCAAAGAGCACAGAGTAAGGTCGAGCACTTCCTGCCTCTTGTCTGTGACGAACGTTGGTTCACCGCCATTACTGACGATTTCCATGTTTCTCTCCGCCAGGAAACTGAGCAGTACTTCCCCCCTGGGGTTGGTGTTCGTTTTGCCCAATACAAGATGATTCAGGAGGGTTAAACTTAATTAGTTTATAAGCCTAAGGCGCGCAAGTCCTAATTGTTATAATTTAGTGCCTACTTAATTACCTGAGATTTAATAACTTGAATTTAAAACAAAATAAACAGTTGCATTATTTTACTATAAAAATGCATCCAGCTATTTATAGGTATCCAAACGTCCGGCACGACGACGCGACGGGCGGGCACACCAATAAATCCGAATAGGAAACCCGTTGAGCTTTCATACGATACATTAGCCTAATAATATTCCCTATACCTGATGAAATTCTCTCGATTCGCTGTGTGCCGCACGCTGGTGCCAAGGAGCTTTGCCTGTGCGCCATCCAGGAAATACGTTTATTGCATGCGCGCCCGTATTTATGTGCCTGAATGCAAGCGCACTCCAGAGCAAACATTCAGTGGAGCGAGCTTAAAACGGATTCAAACCTTTTAAACTTTGTGAAATTTATATACGTGTGTGTGTGTGTGTGTGTATATATTATTTTAACTGCGTGTATTTTCAATATATCCTTGTACAATTTACAAATATATACATAAAAGTCGCTATATACACATGTGAAAGCTTGCAAAAGCTTGCGACGTGCAGGTTGTGTGGGTTGGCTGCTTAAAGAGCTCAGCGTATTGGATTTATATATTTATATACAACGAATCTGTATAGTACTTTTTTGTATTTTTAAGTGCGTGTATTTGTTTGTATTTATAGACAATGGAAATATTGTTTTAGTAATCCACTGAAAACAATTTGGATATTGGATGTGTGATGGAAAATATAAGATTATAGCTTTCAATATATTTTATTCAGGAGCTTTTTTTAAAAAGGCCTATTTTTCCATAATAAGTGGGCTGTAATCCCATTTAAAAAATCTATATAAAAAAAACTTTTTAAATCCATTAATAAAGTGCTTAAAACCTAAAAAACCAAAAGGTTGTATTTGATTGCCGTCTCGTGGCAGAGTTTGTAGGTTATGTTAAAATAAAAACGCAACACGAAA
>JAAAKO020060635.1:0-10283 GCA_010015015.2 Bolitophila cinerea | reverse complement strand
TTTTATTATTATTAATTATTGTATTATTTTAGTATTATTTTTGTATTATTTTTATATTGCAAATTTGGGGCCAAATTAATTTTAAGCAAGAATTTTGAAAATATTACAGTTTTTAAATCGTAATCAACACATAATTTACATGTGAATTTTTCAATGTACTGTAAATAACCGCACTCAAACTAGATGCTTAATAATTTATAACGAAAAAACACCGATTGTAAATTAAAATGCCTAAGGCCTGCGGTCTTAGACAATGTACTTAATAAAAACAATTATATATATTGCAAAATTGAGGAATGTGATTGAATAGTACCCTATGACCAACACCTTTTTAAACATGGTTGAAGTACACTGTTGATATAAATGAAATAGGGACGTACTTTTACGATTTATATCTTCGGGATTGCGTTAGGCTTTTTTCTTTATCGTTGGTGCAAATGGAAAACGTGATTTGGGTTCTTTGTCCACTGGATACATTTCGTTTAATCTATAAAATCAATCTCGTGATGGTTCCACATTTAAAAGATACATGAAATTTTGAAAACATCACTAATTTTAGGAGATAATTGATGTGATTGATGATTAGTTAAGCAGCAATTTGAATCATACTCGCTCAAATAACTCATTTTTAAACTTCTATTATATTATCTCCTAAAATAGGTGATTAACATATTTAACATTATTACCTACAAGAATATATAGTCAGATCGGCTTGCAACAGTAATTATACTTTCCCCCAATTGATATTAGGCGAATTTATAATAATAGAATTGATTTTAGATGAATATATAATTGTCGAATTGTTTTTAGATGAATTGATTTTAGAAGAATTAATTTAGACAAATTAATATTAACGAATTGTTTTTTTACAAGTTGATTTTAGAAGAATTGATTTAGATGAAATGATATTAGATTCCACCGTCCATTTATTATTATTATTATTATTATTATTATTTGTAGCATAATTTATATTATTGGAGTGTAAATTCAAGTGCCTTTTCTAAAGTTTAAAACAATACCAAGATCCATTCAATTATATGAATTATTTAAATGATTTATTATCAAAGATTCAACAGTCACACAAATAAAAGTAATATAAAACAAATTTATCTAGCTTAAAACTGAGTATATACTAAAAAACATACTTATATACCTTGCAAAAGTATTTAATTTGTTGACTTTATTGAACATAGTTTGAAATCATTTTCATTTTTATCCTTCAAGATATCTTAAAAAGGAGATTGTTTATAAAAGGGCTGAAGTAGCTAATGCATAGTTTTTATTACATAATATGTCTTCTCAATCAAAAGAGACAAAATCTAGTGCTGTTAAAAAAATCCGGTTACCCGGTTAACCGGTCTTTTTTTCTGTTAACCGGTCTTTTCCATATTAAAAAAACCAGTCCACACCGGTTAACTGATATTCGGTTAAAAGACCGGTTTGGTTTTAAAGACTGATTCGGCTAGAAAAAACAATCAGATTAAAGTCCGACTTTTCATAAAACAAGACTTAAATGAGTTCAATAATATACATATATATAAGGACAAAAAATTGGGATAGTGGATAAAAAAAATAATGGTCATGGTTTCAGGTTGCTGTTTCTATAAAGCTAGGATCACACTGACGGATAAACAGACGGTTTCTCCGTGTGATTTCTCAAACCGTCTGATTTGTTTATATCACGGTTTCTCCGTCATTGAAAAATTATTAGCAATGCCCATCTCAACTTTTTTTGTTTGTTAAAAAAATATTTTACAAAATGAATTTCGAACAAATATGATATAAAAACCGTACGGTTATCCGTCTGTAGTGACCTAAGAGCAATAATACTCTAGAGAAGAAGTTAGGTTATGTTTTTGTAATGAACATCTTTATGAAAACAGGCAGTCGACTTTCACGTGCAGAGTTTTTGTATTAGGTAGACACTATTTTAAGTTTTTATAATGTTTTTTTTTACTATTTTACAGGCTTTTATGTTAAATAATTAAATAATATTTGAATTTTTGACAAAAATACTGCCTCGAATTGAAGAGATGTTCATTAAAAGTCCGTACATAGAAAAAGTGGTCCATTTCGTGTCTATATATTAAAGTCTATGGTTTGGAATTTGTGCGTATGTTCATATAAACACATGCATTTGATTTTGTGTGTTTGCCATCAGTCATTTAAAACAGTCAAGAGTAGAGTGTGTGCGCCCTAGGTAAATACAAGAGATGTAATAATTGTGCTAAAAAAATAAATACATGATTCCAAAAAATTAATTTATTTTTTATAAAAGATTTTACTACTCTCCACGCCATCTATCCATCATTTATAGAATCAAAATGCAGCCGCCGCCTTGCGTCAAAACTAAAAAGGCGTAACCAATTTACGCCGTGAACGCAGTCCCACATCTACTTCAACATCGACTCATCCAAAACTCAAACTACCTTCATTTCATATTCATCATACATCACATATCAAATCAAACCTATATTAGAATTCCGAAGTGTTGAACGCAAAAAAGTGTGTGTGCAGACTACTACTGTTTCAAATTGAGAATTTCACTGAAACACAGTGAAACTACAACTGCAAATCCTTAGGATAACAAAACCAGTACTAGTGGCACCAGTGCGCATCGCCGAAGAAGCTTTAAAATGGTCCTAAAAGTGTACATCAGTGGAATGTCGGGCAACAAAGAGGTGAGCAAATTCTCGCCGCGCGCGATTCATATTTTCGTGTTAATTTCGACCATACTGAAGAAACGCCTGTGTGACGTTTTTTTCTATATTTTTCTATTTTATTATACATTATATACTTTTGCATAATAGCCGCTGAAAAAATACGGTAATCGCACCGATGCGCGCCCCCGCATTGAACAAGTTCAGAAGGTGCTTTTCTGACGGTGTGCTAGAGCGATTATTGAAACTACGCTGAAAATTGGTGTCTGTATCAAAACAAATATAATGCGATGGTTATATATGCTCGGGCCGAGTACTCCCGTTGCACTATAATCTGATTGTGATTCTGATAAGAATTTCTGTGACGTTTCATCAGCGAGACAACCAACTGCAACCGCTGCGCAACAATGCCACTGTTTTCTGTCTTCTGTGTATATGATTGATACTTCCTTATTTGGGGGGAATCTCGCTCTGCTGGTGGCTTGAGCATATATAGCATTATTTTGCGCGTTGCTATTTTAATTGATTGGCTACAATGTACAATAATAAAAACGCGTTATATACTTTTAATTAAATGCAGTTTTGCTGCAATTCCATTTGCGATTGCGGCATGTTTCTAGAAAAAAAATATTTAGTTTTTTTTTTTAAACTTTCCTTCATACGCACTACAACCAAAACAGACGCGATCGCTCTGCGTGTAATTATGATCTCATTTTATCCGTCGTTCCGTTGGCACAGCCGAATGAGTAAGTGAGATAAAAGAGCACTGTGTGTATGTCTAGCGATAAAGCGACTATGTGTTGTTCGATTAAACAAAAATACTTGTATCTTTGCTAGTTAATAATACCTTGTTGAAACAGAGTGCGTAGTTTATACAAAAAAGAAAATGTTGACGATGCGCTAAACACCTGTTGTTTGCATTGATATTCATAATGCGCCTTTTACTTTTTATTTTACAAATTTTATAAATTTTATATAAAAAGCATTTACATATATTTATCACTGACAAAATATCATTTTTCTGTAAATATTTTTGTAGTTTAATACAAAATTGTACCAATTTAATTTTCCATGGAAAACAATAAAAAAAATCACATTTTTTAAATTTGTAGCTTGCCCCTTGTTACGAATTTTACATTTTTTATCTTTGTCTGATTTTTTTTTTTAAAGAACTACATAAGTAACAAATGTATTTTTAATGGTTTTTCTCATAAATAACATACAAGTTGTCCACTATCATGAACAAGTTTTCTAGAAATATTTATAAAACGGTTTAAACAGTTTTTGCTTTTTTTATCAAATTATACTTATCCGTTGGTTTCACACGATTTATTAAATAATTGTTTTCGTGTGGATAATTGTATTTGTAATGCACATTAAACACAATTTATATGAATCATGTTTTAAATTAGCAGTTCGTTAACACTATATTATACTTTTGTATTATGTATTTTGCAAATATATTTATATAAAATTATTTCTGTTGTTCTATTATATATATATAAAGTTGCACTTGAGATGTTATGTATTTAAAAATAAATGTAGAAATGAAAATATGCAAGGTCAAGTTTAAAATTAAAGTAATCAATAATAATAATTGATTATTATTGGTACATAAAAAAACATGATTCATTTTTATTATTTTAGGCAGAAAAATAATTATATATATATATGTTTTTCTATTTTAGGTTAAGAAACGCCAGCAGCGCGTTTTGATGATCCTGGACAGCAAACAAATCAAATACGACCTGGTGGACATTACCGAGCCTGGCAAGGAATTCGAAAAGGAACTGATGCAGGAAAAGTCAAATAAACGTGGTGGCACCATAAGCGATCCGAATCCACGTCACCCTCTGCCTCCACAGCTTTTCTACGACAGCGAGTACTGCGGTGACTACGATGAGTTCGATCTGGCAAACGAGGTCGATACACTCGAACAGTTTCTGAAACTTGCGCCGGCTGAGATTTCACCCGTGTCAACGGCTCGCATTGACCTGTCCACGGCCACGCCAGTGGCGTCGGCAGCAGAAGAGTCGACCGAAAACGGTGATAAACCCGTTGAGACGGCGAACGGTGACGACACCGAAAACAAAGAGGTTTGAGACTGTCCCCATCCACAACCCCCTATATAGTATTTGTGTTCTCTAGTTAGTTATTTCTTGCTACACGTTTACGTTGATATATCCAACACTTCCAATCATTCACAAAACAAAAAAACACAAACCACATTTGGTTGCAATATATATAAATATAATCTAGCTCATAAGAGTTTTGTTATATATTATATATTTTTCCATTTACATTCCAAGAATTTACCAGCTCTGATAGGCTGAATTAATGAAAAACACTCCGCTTGAATGTTGAACTAATGTAATTAGCTTTCCACACGCTATATAGCTTGGACGGAAAATATGTCCACACATTTATTTTTATATATACATTCTTTGTATAATTTTCTTGGCTCTTATTAAACTCTTTGCATTGCGCTAAATGTAGAAAAATTCGATATCAAAAACACAATACAATATAAATCTGTTTAAAAAACTACTAACCAACTGAAATTGAAGCATTAACAATAAAATTGATTAGATTCTTTACAAATATAAATGCACTATTTACTTTTTTTAATACTTTTACTATTATAGAAATATGTTCTGTTATATATTTATTTAATAATACATGTATTAAACGCAATTAAATAAATGAATGATATTTAACCACACAATAACACTCGCTCGCTCGCTGCTATGTTTGACTCAATCTAATTATAGTTATGAATAAACCTTTTAGCGATAGTGTCCTGTATCTAATAGATTTTTTGTTTCCTAATATGTTTCCATCCCTCTACATTGTCGGCACACTACACTGCACACATACAAATAAACACGAATACACGTAAAATTTGAATGGTTACCATCGAAAAAGGAGCAGGATGGAAGTGAAATTGTTGCTGAGGTAGATGAAGAAAAAGAAGATGGTGATGAGGTTAAAAAAGTGGAAGGTACAGATGGAGAAAAAGAAGAAGGTGCTGATGGAGAAAAAGGAGAAGGTACTGATGGAGAAAAAGAAGCAGAAACGGACAAAGAAACAGAAGTCGATGAGGATGGAGAAAATGAAGACACAGACAAAACAAAGGAAGGCGGCACCGATGAAGAAAAAGAAGACACTGAAATAACTTACGAAACAAAGGAAGGCGGCACCGATGAAGAAAAGGAAGAAGGCACTGGAACCAAAGAAGATGGTACATACAATGGACAAGAAGACAAGGATCCCGTAACTGATAAAACTAAAGCGGGTGGTGTTGACGAAGGAAAAGTCTACACCAATGGTGGAAATGAAGATGAATCTGATAAAGTCATAGAAGTAGAAACAAAGAAAAACAATACCGATGAAGAAAAAGAAGTTACTTCTTTTGAAGTTACAGGAGTCAATAAAGAAGATACAATAGAGACTATTGAAGTAAAAGAAGAAAGAAATAAAGATGAAGAAAATGTTTCCGAAGAAAATCCGCTTTCAACCGATACGGTTATAACGAAAACTGAAACAGAAACATCGTTAGAAGACCATAATAAAACAGTTACTGACGAGAATGAAGCAGAAATTGAAATAGATGCAAACGTATCAACCGAAGATGAAACCGATGCAAAGACAAAAGAAATAGAAATTAATGCTGAACCATTGGTAAAACAAGATGTGGAAACCAAAGACCCTGAAAATAATGAAAGTAGGGCTAAAAATGACAATGATTTCGTGGAAGATATTGTTGCTGAGGCGACTATTGTTGCAGAAGCAGAACCTTCAAACAATGAATCTGTCAATGTTGCATTTCCATCTGAAAGTACCAAAAAGGATATAAGTGACGCAAAAGATGAAACCAGCAATGAGCCAACAGAATCTATCCAAAACGTGCCAGAAGTCAAGGAAGAATCTGATTCTGAAAGTGATCAAGAAGAAAAAGAAAATTCCGATAAGCAGATAATTGACATTGCGACTATTAAAAGCGAAATTCCATCTGCCGATTCAATTCAACAAATTGCCATCGATACACATGACACCCCCACCCCTGAACACACAAATAATAATGAGGTTTGAAAATCACACATTTCGTTTTTCCCTGTGTTGCTGTTGTTACATTTTGCCTGCGTTTTTGATATTCATATTAATGATTTTTAGGATTTTCTGCATGTTCTAACAAAGATTGTCGACAAAGTCCTATAATATAAACAGCTCTACTGTAATCATTACACTTACCGTTTTCTAAGTTTTTGTTCGTTAACATATTTTTTATGTTTATCTTTTTTCTTAACAGAAGAAAATGCGCATTGAAGTCAAAGTCTACGTAAAGTTTTCACACACACGTGTAAGCCATATAAATACGATTTCGAATTGCGTTTGTTCCACTCTCTCTGGCTGTCCTCTTCCGAATTTGTTGTACACACCCACACAGACACGCATACACATTCTTTCTACTTTCTATAATATCTATATTGTTACAATGTTACATGTAAATTTTCGTATGAAATCTCGTTTGTATCTTTTATTTCTACAGTAACGCGTGGGAGTGCCTCTCGAGTGTATAGATCTGGTGCTTTGATGCAGATCTCTGTAACTTTTGTAAATACTTTTTCTTTATTATTATTATTTGTTCGGTTTTCGGTTTTTTGGTGGCCAGTCATACCGCCAAATAGTTTTTTTTTAAAAGCGTGTTTGCATGTGCATTAATAGCCTTAAGGTACCATAGAAGTCTATCGTATAAAAAATCCGAATCCCCAAAATGCTCAGTTTTGCTAGTTTTTTTTTTTTTGGGACTTACCGTTTTAAGGACTTTTTAGGATGGTATAAAACTTCTTTATTTCAAAAACAAATATAATAATCATTGTTATTATATGGTCGAATAAATTCATTTTTTTAAATAACTGCATCTTTAGTTTCCTTCCCAAAATGTGATTAGAGATTATTATTTTCTTTTAAATATTACTTAATCTGTTTTTATTAACAATTTACCCATTTTCGCTCAAATAAGAGGTTTCCCCTATCTACAAACTTTAGGGATCTGGTGTTTTCACTTTTCATTTGTTCGAATATTTTTTTAAAGTTTTCTCAAATAAAGAAGTTTTATACAAAAAGAGTAATATAAACATTTTGGCGTTTTAGTTTAAACTTTAAACCTCCCTATAAGTAAACTTTTGCAATATAAAAATAAAAAATAAAAATAAACTGTAATTTTACAAAATAAAGGAAGCAGATGAAAATAAACAAACCGGCGTAGTTGAAACAATAGATCCAAAAATTGATGCAGAGGCTAAAGAAGAGGATTTAGCAGTCGGCGATGTGATCGAATCCATCTCAACTCAAAACTCTTCCGACACTACTACTATTGCTCCCTCTGTGCTCGATAGTGCTTCTGTGATAGATGACAAGGACGACGACGGCTACGAAGAGGTTGATCAGTCAAATGGAGCTGAAAAAATATCAGATGCCAAGGTTTAAAATTTCGACTATTAGCTATACAACGCCGTGTAGATGTTCGCTATATGCCATATTATTGTCGTTTCGCTCTGCTCCTATGTAATCGTGCCTGATCCGCGTTAGTCTGGGATTTTAAAAACCATATATATGTAGTTGTTTTTGGGGTAGTTCTTATGCCTTTTTGAGTTTATATTTTTAATTGACGTTTAGTAAATGCGAAATATAATAAGTAAACAATATTTATTTTTTAAAAGCTTTTATTTGTATCAGCTATGCTAACTAAAAACTGCCTGATCTTTAGACAATATTTATAAATCGTTATTAAAACGCTAATTCGTAGGAACCCAACACAGCCAAAACCAACGGTACCACGGAGGACGCCGCCGCTGAATCCGCCAATTCTCTGACTGACTCCGACGACAAACTGGTCGAACAATCTGCCTAAACTTGAACTGCCCTAACGAAGAAGACATATATTAATTATACACATATTACAGACACAATCACTCACACACATTTATTATAAATCAAATTTTAATGTCTGTTATTTAATTTAAGAATCATATGTAATTCTTTATACTATTATGGGTTGTAAAAACATATATTAATTATTATCATTGCAAATTATTATTTTTTATAATATTACCCGTTAGCGTCAGCACACTTTACCTCTTGCCTCTATCTGGCTATACAAAATCTTAATATATATAGCCTAACCTTTCTGCATATTTAACCTCAAATCTTTTGTGAATATTGTGGTTAAATATGAAGGATTATACTAAAAGTTTATTTAAATATATAGGCAGTTGATTAAAAAACAATTAATATTTATGCATGTACGTTGTAATTATGGATTTGGTTTAAACTTAACAGCAAAAGGATAAAGAGCTAAAGGGAATTTAAATTCAACAAGTGCTTTTATTATAAACTAATAACTATTTATATAATATAATTTAATTATATAATAATAAGTTATATAATTATATATGCATATTATAGTAAACAACAACAAAACAAATTTATAAAATAAAAAAAGCTTATAGACAAACTTTTCTAATTTGAATTTATGTGTTTTAGTTTTCAATAATAATATAATGGGAGTATAAACAAATTATCTCTATTTTTTGGAAGGAGAGTCCCACAAAGCGAAATTGCAGAAGTGAAGAGTGAAGCTAGATTTTATGATTATTCATAAATTCATACGTGATTTCCTCTTGAGATACTTGATTTATTAGAAAACTATAACAGGAGCCCAGACGGGTAGGGATAGAAGGCTGAAACCTCTTATTTGAGCATGGGGCTATACCAATTCAGGTCATAAGATATGTAGGGGGTAGGACGCAAATGGGGCTGCGTTTAAGGGAGAGGGGATCTTTTAGAAAATTGCTAATAATATACTCGGGTTGAGTCGTGGGTGGTTGTTAGTATTTTTGCCAGAGTCCTAATAGAAAAACAGTGCTTTTGGCTAATTCAGGTTTTTGGTTATTACTGAAAGATTTTTACAATGGTGTTCAAAGCTGGGGGTAAGTTTTTTTTTATAAAAGTTATAATTTAAGTGTAATTTGTCGCACACAGATGTATATGATGGCTTACACGTTGCAGAAAACCGAAAGTGCGATGTATACCGGAAATACAGTAGCGAGTTTCAGTTTAAATGGTATTGTTTTTTTAAAGAAAACGACATTACTGTTAGAACAACTAAATCCAGCAAAAAACGTTTTTTTTTAAAATCCTTTTTTTTCTAAAATATAGGGGTTGTGCGGGAATGTGTTTGTGTGCATAGGTCATATAAGGTATTTAGCGGCTGCCGCAGACCAGTCCTTTTTCCGTTTGTTTAATGGAAATCCGTTGCGGAAAAGCGATGAAAAATACATAAAACAGAGTTTTGCAGAGGTCAGCGGAAGGGTCCGAATTGAGGCTATATATATAATAATAATAATAATAATAATTTATTAGACGGTAACACAGTAACATTAAAATGTTTTCAATTTGTGTACATATGTTTCAAAGTTCACATTAAAATATTGTAACCTAAACAAATGAATTAAACTTAAACTTATAAACTTAAAGCTAAACATAAACCGATAACTTAGCCTAACATTGAATATTAAGAAAATAGGTAGGAAAAGGTTTTTAACTTATAAAATAACCTAA
>JAAAKO020060624.1:0-10286 GCA_010015015.2 Bolitophila cinerea | reverse complement strand
CAAGAGGGTGGAGCAATGTACATATCGTGTGGGGATGATGGAGCCGGCGTCGAGTCAGAGATGGGATATGTACCTAACAATCCGCTGTTCGGTCTGCCGCTCGACAGTCCGCAGGTAAATTTTGGAGCGTCAAGAGATATCGGATCCATATCAAATATACATAAATACATAACATTTAGTCTATTTTCATACTAATCTAGTTTTTATATATAAATAAATCAATAATGAAGTGTAAAACATTTCGAAATTCTAATGAAAACATGTGAAAAGTGTATATAAACTAAAGTTTAGACAGTGCGACAAGATATATTATAAAAAAAGGATTTTAATCAAAAATTCACCGCTTCCGTTTTGTTTTGTTTCATTTGGGCCGGCATCCGCCCAGGAGTGTTCGCCAGCATGCAGTGGATGTGGTAGCTGTCAGGGAACTTCTTCTCTACCAATATCAGGCCTGCACGGATCGGATTTCGACTGCGGAAACTGTCTCGACCACAACGGTATTCTCAGGTAAACGAAATTTGTATGCACTTGTTCATTTATATATACTCGTAGAGTTTTTTTTACTGCGAGAAACGCATCAGTAATTTTACTATGATTGTAATGACGTAAAGACGTACTTGTACACCTTTTTAGCGTGGGATTTTAATTAAGTTCAGTATTTTTCATTGTTGTAATTAATGTGAAATTTGTGGATATTTTGAAAAGGAGTTATGTTTTTTGTCTCTGCTATAGTTTAAAAGCATATAAATTTTAAAATAGATGGCATTTATGTTTTTTTAATCGATTTATATTTCAAATTGATTAAATAACGAAATAAAATATCTTTGAACAATTATTGATTTTTATTTCTCAACATTTTTTTTTATATGTACAAGGTGTGCCAAAAGAAATCATCCGATGTTGTTTGGCTCTCATTTTTTTTTTCTAAATGAAAATTATGATTTTGTTTTTTGATTATGTCTATTTGAACCTTTAGATTTTATTGATTAAGTCGAGAAGATGATATCAGCCAAGTGGGCGCCGTCACAATTGATTGCCATCGATTGGGCTCGTTTTATGGCATTTTTCATCGACCAAAATAATAATGATCGATGAGGCTCATTTCCACCTCAGCGGGTACGTGATGAAGCAAAGCAATCGCTTCTGGGTCACTGAAAATCCACGATTGATGCGCTGTTCACGCAGGAGGAGTTATCCGGCCATTTTTTTCGAGATCGCCGCCGGTCAAACAACAACAGTGGACGGTTCGCGCTATAGGACCATGTTAACCGAGTTTTTCTACAGCAATGGGACGAATT
This sequence comes from Bolitophila cinerea, assembly GCA_010015015.2. Lineage (NCBI taxonomy): Eukaryota > Metazoa > Arthropoda > Insecta > Diptera > Mycetophilidae > Bolitophila > Bolitophila cinerea. Next base: position 8,988 of record JAAAKO020060624.1, on the reverse strand, counting down.
AGAACTGGAGAACATGTGGTTCCAACAGGAGCCACAATCGATATTCTGAATTTTATTTAGAAAATAAAATGAGAGTTAAACAACATCGGATGACTTCTTTTGGCCCACCTTGTATATATAAATGGTTTATTACGTAAATCGTTATTAAGTAAATCTATCTAGCTTTTCTAGACATTCTAGTGTTTTGACTAATGTTGGTCAAAATCTCGACTTTCAAAATGTTGACTTCAAAAAATGTCTCTCTCTTATTTCTCATTTCAATTATTCAAACTCATTTTGCTCGAGAACTTCCAAAGCATCCCAGATTTTTATTAACAGATGTTCCAATTGGGGGCAAAGGAGGCTGTGTGCCTTTATATTTATGGAATATACTTGTATATGTATATTTTGTTATAGGAAAAATAACATATCAAAGTACAATTTAAATATTGAAATACTATATTGTAATGCATTATAAAAAAATTCTGCCTTTTTCGTTTTTATTAAAATTAAAAAGGATTTAACTTCTTTTTGCCTCTCCCAAGAATTTCTTGAATTAGCGCCACATAGTCTATGAGTCATATTTTGCCTTGATGCGACCTAAACCGATTTTACAAGGCAAATATACATATTTTTGCTATATTTCGTTTACCGAACTGGTTTTTATAAATATTTGAAGACATCAATGTCCGTAGTTCGAAAAAGCATAGCCATTTAAGAATAAGGCTATTTATAGCTAGAGGAACCTACTAATTAAGCATATTCGAAATAGATTCGATGTTATTTTGGTTGAGTTTCATACACAGGCAGAATGGATCCATCTACCATGCACAGATCGACGCGTTATACATCTTATACATCTCGTCTAACAATACATTTTTTCTGTATTTAAATAGTAAATGTACGATTTTTTACTAATCTTCTCGGTTTTAGATTTAAAATCAGAATTGTTTGAATTTTTATCGGCTTGAATTTTGAATAAAAAATAATTAAATTTTTCACTAGTTATTAGTAGTAATAATTACATTTAAATATATTTTATTACGAATGTTGACTAGTATTCGGATATTTCCCAAAAAAATTATGGTTTTCGAAAATTAATTCCGATTTTAGGTATTTTCACTAGTTTCGTTTTTTTTAAGATTAGTCTAACTTTAAAAACCAAAAAAAAACAACACATTTTTAAATTTTTAAAACTAAATGAAAAAAATGAGCTAAGCTTGATAATTATATATAAATATTTCTACCACAAACCCCATACAGCTCAACGCAACTCCACTCCCAATCAAACCTCGGCAGTGGTTTCTGGGGACCCGAGGACATGAACTCGTTCGCTGGCCTGTCACCACTGGACATGGATCCGCTGCCCAGTCTATTTCCCTTCTCACCGTGCGGAGCCTCATTCAAGTAACAGAAAACACAGCAACTCCCATCAAACTTTAAATCTCTAATCGTGAATCATCTCTCTCTTTAAACCTCACTCTCTAGACCCGAACGTCCCACACACGATATGGCCGACGTCCTTCTATCTCTCAAACATGCCGTGCTGAAACCCAGTCCCGATCCGCATCAAATGCACTCCCACAATCAGTCATACGGTCATCCGCAAGCCTCTCTCTCATACACTGTGCATCCACAGATGCTTGTATCGCCTGCAGGCCACCAGTCACAAATGCATCAGTCCTCAAACTATGCACCATCTGGCTACTACGATGCACCGTGCGGTGGTCAGCACAGCCAACCTTTGTATCCCAGCATGAGCGTTAACGTGAGCATGAACATGACAATGCATGGATACGGAGCCGAGAACGGCGTTCCGATGCAGTGTTCTCAGGTATTTTAGATTTTTAGATTATTCAAATGGTGGTCGTTTATTTTGATTATATTTTGATGCGTTTAAGATGCAGTGGACACCTCAAACACCATCGTCCTCAGTTAACGTTCTCTATCCGCCACTACTAAGTCCCAGTCATTATCCAGGCGGTGCAACGTACTCGTTCACAGCTGATTTTAGACCACCACCGGTAGCCTCACAACCGTCCGGCTCTACAATGATGGACACCATGAAAATGTCACCGTCATCTCCGCCTCGACCCTTCTATCCGTCCAGCATGTCATATTCACCAGCAGTCAGTCCTACATACCCATCATCACAGGTACGAAAACCAAAACAGTATTTTGTTACGATCTTGCTGTTATTATGTGTTCCAAATGAACGATACTCATGTGTACAGTTGCAAATCCGTAATTCAAAGAGCATCAGTTTGGGCGTCTACGAAGAAGAGGACAGCAGCGATGGCATGGCGTCCGACTCAAAGCCGAATCTGTGCAGACTCTGTGGCAAAACGTACGCGCGACCCAGTACCTTGAAAACGCACCTACGGACGCACTCTGGCGAAAGACCATACCGGTAGGAAACACACACACACACACACACACAATGCATTAAATAACAGTTTATTTTTAAAACTCAAACCCGTTTCGCATAATCCCTGGTTTCAGATGTCCCGACTGCAATAAGAGCTTCTCGCAGGCAGCCAATCTGACGGCTCACGTACGCACACACACCGGACAGAAGCCGTTCCGGTGTCCGATCTGTGACCGACGATTTTCCCAGAGCTCCAGCGTTACGACACACATGCGCACACACTCGGGCGAGAGACCGTATCGGTAAATATACAAATATATCTATTTTTAAATTCTTTCTTTTAAGTTCACTTGGTATATAGACTCGTTTGCACGGGGGATATATAGTTTAGAGGGCCTAACTAAAACATAAACATAAAAAATTTCTGGACTCCTCGGTAAACATAAGATAAACCTAGTTCTAGTCTAGTGAATGGACTCTTTATATATTCTTTATATTTTATCATTAAACTTCTCAAATTGCGACCTTTAATCGATGGTCTATCTTGCTCTTATGTTGGTGTCGTGACCTTTCCAACAACAACATCCGCGAAGAGATTTGCCAGTTACTTGCTGTCTGCCATTTAAACATAAAAAAAAATATTTATATATATATATATATATATATTAATATATACGCATTCAAACAAGTTTTGTTATTTAACTGTACTCTTTCATTCGCAAAAGTATATACAGGAAAAATAAATAAAATAATAGTGTGAGAAGGAGTCAAGATGTCGATAGCATCATGATGAAGAATAATATGGGATCCAGATGACGGACCAAACAACAACCTATTTAACATTCTACGAACGTCAAAAGGTATAAGGTAGTACAGTCACAACAATCAATCCAATTTACATAAATCCAACGAATTGTCCAAAATCAAAAAGAACATCGATTGCTTGTCCTATCCCGAAACGAAACCGAACTTGATAAAAAAGATTTCACTATGAACAACGTTAGCCCATTTCTTATTAAAAATGTTATAGATATCAGCGCCGTTAATAACATCGAAATCAAAAACTCCGAAAAGGAATATTTTTATTTAAAAGTGCTAACAATAATCAAGCTAGAAAATGGATCATATTTACACAATAACCAGTCAGATTTTAGAAAATTCAAATCAACTACAGATCAACATGTAACACTTGAAAATACAATATTGAATGCCTTCCTCAAACTACAACATTTCGGTGTATGTGTTCTTTGATATGAACGAGTTTGTTACAGAAAAACATTGCAAATTTTCCACTTTTTTGAAATACGAGGTAACATTTAAGTTTTCATAAAAAAATCAATACTAATCAAAATGTTAAAGTAATCATTGGAAATAATAAATTTATTACACATTTCTTAGAAAGTGGGCTTCCCCAAGGATCCGTTTTATCTGTAACATTATGCCTATGTGCAATAAATAGTATTTTTGACTCCGTTTCATTACACGTACATTCACTATTTTACGCTTAACTATTCAACACCGAAATTAAAAACTCATCCAAAGAAAACTCCAAATCGCAATAAACCAACTAACCATAAATGACCTAATTTAAATGGATTATGCTTCTCTGATCAAAAATCAAAATGCATCTTATTTACACGAACACGCAAAGATTGCATTCCGCCAAAACTTTTATTAAATAATTATAAGATCCAAGTCGTCGAATGCTACAAATTCTTAAGGTTTTTAATTTTTGACAAAGGCTTAAAATGGAAACTCTGCCCACAGCACTCAGTTAGTAAAATCCTACAAAACACGATTAAATATAATAAAAATGATCTCTAATAAGAAATGGGGAACTAACCAACGATCCTTTACCTATACAAATCCCTTGTCCTTCCTAAAATTGATTTTGGTTGTGCTGCCTATTCCTCTGCTCGGCCAAATATACTAAGTAAACTGGACACAATCCATCACCAAGGAGACTGTTTATCATTTAGAGCTTTTAAATCCAGTCCAACTCTTAGCTTACTTAACCTTACCGGAATGATCTCACTTCAAATATGACTAACAACTACTTTGTGACGTAACCAATGTAGCAATACCAAAATCATATATTAAAAAAGTACTCAAGACTACAATACATAATGAATGGAAACAACAATGGAAAGACCTACTAAATAACAAACTTCGATCTATCAAACCATCATGTGACACTTGGACTTGGCTTTCCAATCCAGGAAGGAGGGAGTCATCTTGTCTATCTCGCCTTCGTATTGGACATACCAGGCGCACTCATGCTACCTGTAATCGAAACCTGTAAGAGCAATCTAGACAAATCGAGTATATATATATATATATATATATATAGGAATGGAGTGGGTTAATTAAAGCCAAGTAGAACCAGTAAATTACTTTGGATAAAGGCCTTTTAGCTTACCCAATGACTTCCTGCACTATTACATTAGGCTTTACTAAGTTTGTGGTGCAAATACCCTTTAAAAAAAACTCCTACCCTTCTCCCAAAGCGAAGTGTTGCTTTTTTTTAGAAGTTTCAACAGCCACGTCTTTAGAGCGAGGGACCGAAGGGTCCGAAGCCTCTGAAATGGTTATCATTGTCGTAGATGAGTGTCATACCTGATGTTGACATAATAAACACTTGTTTTTAAATTGTAGTGGAACAATATGGTATACTATATTGTTTTTTGTTTGGACTTATTGGCAGATGTAAAATTGTTACACCAGCCATTTTCTGCAGTCAAAAGATTCTGCATCACAAAAATAATTACTTTGTATATAACATAAATAAACAATCTAAATGTGTTTATAAATAATGTAATAAAAAATCAAAATCTTTAACCCATTAAATATATCTTGAATAACAAATTAAATTGTTATCACTTTATAGGTGCCGATCCTGCAAGAAAGCCTTTTCGGATAGTTCCACACTAACTAAACACCTGCGAATACACAGCGGCGAGAAACCGTATCAATGTAAACTGTGTTTGCTAAGGTATTTCTCATTGAAAATATATATCATTATAAATAATTATGGAAATTGTACTCGTTGCACGCTCAGATTCTCGCAGTCCGGAAACCTGAACCGACACATGCGAGTGCATGGCACTAACGGGAATCTGGTCACGTGACACCGGTCCATTGCAGCGCACCATCATCCTGACTATCGTCTGGCAGAATCGTCCACATCAGCAGCAAAACCATACCATCATCATCAACCCAGTATGTATTCGTCGGCGGCGTCGTCGTCTTCAGCAGCAGCGTCTACAGGAATGTCTTCTCATCAGTCCACCGCGTACTCCTGCGTAGAGGAGATATATCGGCGGAACTGTGAGAATGTATTCTACAAGAATAGCTTTATGAATATGATGTAATCGTCGATAGATTCGGAATTTTACTTAAAGATAGATAATGATTGATTTTAATTAAGGTAAATGAGTTTAGTTTGTCGTATTTATTGTTAGTATTAGACTGGTTTTTTTTAAATAAGACAAGAGATTAGTGTAAATATTAAATGTATACATATGTTTGTATCGCGAGACAGACTGTAAGTGTATCCACCCGGAATCACCCAAGTCCCGAATACTGTGAATATTTGTGCCAAAAATTAAACATCGACGTTTCAATAACTTAGTATTTATTACCAATATCTATATAATAACTTGAAACACAAAAACAAGAATTCATTATTACAAAAATCAAAATCTAGTCATAGGCTTACATTTTGAATTTAAAATAAATTACAAGAATAAATATATATGGGGATGTGAATATTTATTCCGTTGTGCAAAAGTATTTTCTTCTGATTCTTGTTTCACATGCATGAAAGTCAGTGGGATTAAAGTCAAAGGGAAGAATTTCATGGCGCCATATTTATAGATTTTAAATAATTATTAAATGTACAAACTATTTATATTAATAATTAATTGTAAACTCATACATACTAACTCATATACACATAAATAATTCTACATATGTATTTGATTAATCCAATTAAAGATTAAAAATCAAACATTGTGATCTTGTGTCTATTAATATACAATAAGGCGGTATTAAATTCATCGAAATCCCACTGCATTTCATGCATGTGAAACAACAAACTATTCTCCTTTTCATATTTAATTTTAAATACATGTTTTGAGGAATAAAATGGGGATTAAATATGAAACAGTTTAAATCTTTAGTTCTTCTTAATAAGTTTTCAAAGTTACCGTAGAATCGAAATTGAATCTAATTCATCACTATCGTAAATTGTAATAAGGGGAACTTGCATAGTTCATTAATTACGTAACAGTGGGTTTGATATCTTCAATTGACTTGTTTTGTATGGCATTATTCTCCGAATCTGAATCCGAATTTATCACTAATCTCCTTCTCCATTTTGTTCGTACAACAGCATCATGCAATATTTGGTCTCTAACACGGTCGAGCTTTTGGACTTGAGTGTTTTTATTAGTTTTTGGATTTTGTTTATATTGGACCAAAGATAACTGTGACGATGGCTCCGGGTGTTTGGCAACAGTAGCAGTCAATCTGTGATCTTTTTTTAAATGACTAACTTTCTGCTTCAGATTTTGAATGCGTATATCGTGATTGAAACTGGTGAGAATGTCCTGGCTACCATCATTGGAACGTAAGGCTCGGTGAGATAAGGCCAATGAATTGTTTACAGGTGAACTAGGTTTGGCATAAGCTTCCTATTCATATTTAGCTTGCATTGTAGGTGAAACCGGTTGTTTAGATGTGTTGTCTTTTGTGCCATTGAGCTTATGAACTTGTCTGACTGGGAGACTGGGACTATAAATACTTGATTCGGTAAGAATTTTAGATGGATCATTTTTGGCATACTCTACAGTAGGCCTCCTTGGTCGATGTGGTTTCTCTTTTTTAGGTATTTTATTTAGAACAACACTGCATGGCTTTATCTTATCTTTCAGTTCATTGGCTATTCTGGATGAGTTGTTTTGACGATTGGCTGTAAGTCGTGAAGATAGGTTAGAATTGACCAATTGAATCTTTACATCTTGTTTGGCATTATCAATCTTCGCATCTGAGGTTTGCTTTACACTGCACTTTGTTTGATCCATTTTTGGATCTGGTTGGTTACAGGTTCGTAGTCCTATTTTTAAAAAAAAAACACATAAGCAATAACAAATAATTAGATTTTTTAGAGCTTGCAAAATACCTTTATATCTACTTCTCAAACATTTTGCTGGTGTAACTTCTTCATCGCTCGATAAATTGTAGAACTTTCGTGAATTTATCCCACTTTTTGCACGCTAAACAGGTGAATTCGGCATTATTGCTAATCTGTCTATATCTAAAATATTACATAAATAAAATTACACATAACATATTTAAGCAAAATCACTTACACTTTTCATCTGCTTCGCTCGAAGACGACAGCGGACAGCCACTCTTCACATGAAGGGAGAAAAAGTCCCCAGGAACTATAAATAATAAATCCTAAACTGCACTTTCACCACAATAACAATCCGCATATTTTGTTGGAACCGAAACTATAAATTAATCTACAAAAAATAGTCAAGTGTTTGAGACGCGCAATAAATGTGTATGGATGACCAACATTTTCTTCCTTAAACCTCTTTAACGCGGAATTTATAGATTAATATGAAGACGAAGAGGTCTAGGTTGAGAATCCGTAAAAAATATATTAACAAGAATTTTATGACGATTCCTGTTGCCGTGGCGCTAAGATCTGATGAGTGCATAATATTGTAGACAATAAATCAAGGAAAAAAATATATTCACTTAAAATATATATTGGGACTTACACTTAGTTTAGACGAAGATAATCGATGTTTAAAACGTGTTATTCGCAATGTATATATTATAATTATTATATTATATAATCAAATAAACAAGCAAAAATCTAACTTTGTTAATAAGATTAGCCCAGTTAAGTAGTTGCTAGTTGAAAATACAAGCAAAAATAAACTTTATAGCATCGACTATTTCCCAAACAAAGTGACTTAGAATATATTATTATTATTATTATTATTATTATTAAATTCGTTTATTAGGGTATCAAAAGACTATCTTAAGACTTATACATATTGAAACATATAGATTAGAGAAGTTACAATAAGGTTACTTAAATTTAACTTATAGCTAGAGAGAAGTGGAAAGCGAGGTGGAAAGGATAATGATAAGGATTAAGGGTAATGAAAATATATATCATGTGGTACTCAACGCCAGACTCTGCAGGCAACAAACAGCTATATGCAGTCCAGTGCAAGTTAGAGCAGCAACAGATGGTATATTAGAAGGTTACTTTTATCAGGTTTGCCAAGGTTGCGTACCAAAAAGTACAATTATGAAACATATTAGTTTGAACTTGGCAAATCAGAAAAAAAGTTTCAGTTTTCAATAGTACGAATTCCAAACTCTCTGCGTACATGCAGTTTGAATTGTAGAATGCTATAGTCTGAGATTTAGTTTGAGCGCTTAAGGAATTCCACGCAATGGATAGCTTCTGACTATAAAAGATTTGTTCATTATTAATGATATATAACTGGGCACTATTAAATTATTAGTTTTGGCAGATTTACAACCGAGCATTTCATTAACTTTGTACCAGATGTGATCAAACTAGCTTCTACAGGCCACACTGCAGCCTGAAA
>JAAAKO020060613.1:0-10287 GCA_010015015.2 Bolitophila cinerea | reverse complement strand
ATATATACAAAAAAACTACATACTTTTGTTAACGCGATGAAAACGATGAGAATCACATAAACACATCAAAATAAACGAATGCATCAGAAAACATATTAAACTAACGTTGTCAATCTGCGCGCAACCTAATATTGTGTAAAATGTGTGTATTTTGTCTATATTTATAGGTTATTATAGTAGCAACTAAAACTGAACTCTCTTAAAAAATATATATTATGCACTTGTCAAAAGTAGAAAAGCGTGGCAAACAGTTTCGGCTTCGTTAAAACTTCGTTTAAAAACCATCAATTCAAGAAATAAAAAGACGGCGGGTTTCATGCAAGCGATTTTCTTGTGAAAGCTTTCGCACTTCATGCTAAGGTTTGCTTGTTTTTGTGTTCAATTTATGTATGTGTATAGTGTATATATAGTAGGTTGCATGTGAGACGCAGTGCCTTGTTCACAGCACGGAAATGGGATATTCCTTAACTCATATTATGACATATACACATAGTTTGCATCAGTATATTATATATAATATAATATATATAATATATAATATAGGGTTTAGATTATTTAATAAAGATTATTTTTGTAATAAATGTCATGCACTGTTCTTTTATTGAGAGTTTTTTTCTATTATGGAAATAGATTTAAGAATGAATTGTTATTAAATACATCTTACAATTTGTGTAAAAATAGCAAACATTGATAATCACAATTAATGGAGAGTAACAAGAGTTGAACCTTTAAACGCCACACTCAGCATAAAGATAAAAAATATATTAAAAGTTACATAAATTAAATGCAAATCTATAATATATACAGATAAATCCATGCTGAAAACATCATTACCAAAGTTTATATTTAAATGTAATCGGTAATAATTTAAAGGTTTATAAAACTTGTATGAACGTAAAAAGCAAACTTAGCCGCATGCGTAACTATTAGACTTTTATAATTATCACTATTTGCCAGTAAATTTATTTTTATTAAAAACTAATTTGGTGTTCTCGATTTTTTGGCCAAGTTTAAACGGCGTAGTGTCACAATTTCTAGCGTCACAATTTCTAAACTAAAATTAAAAATACTGACACGACAGAATTTCTTAAATATAAAATTTCAGCAAATAAGACAGAATTTATATTTGCCTTCATTTCAATTTATATTCAGAAATTCCGTCGCATTATAACTTCCTGTTTGTAATTTTAAGAAATTGTTACGCTCCAGAAATAAAAAAATGGAAAAAAATGTGTCATTTTATAATTTTTATTTTAGTTTTTTACCTAAATGTTTGTTTTTTTTATATATATTAAAAACAAAATAACAAATACAACAATAGTTTCAAAATGCAAGCAAAATTTATAAAAAGTAATAGATTTTTTTGAAAGTGATATTATTGTTTTTGCTTGTCTTCCACTTGTTTTCGTTTTACGTTATTTTAAAATAGTATTCTAATAGACTAATAACAACAAATTCTTTTCGTTGGTACAAAAAATAATATTCAAAAATTATTTTGTTGAGAAATTCTAATGTGACAAAATTTCTACGTGTTCCCATTTCAACTGAAATTCAGAAATTCTGTAGCGAAAAATTTCCTGAGATTTACAAACAGGAAATTATGTCGCAACGAATCTCTGAAATTAAATTGAAAGAAAAAACATTTTTCATATTTATTTTTTTCTATGAGAACAAAAAAATGAAATTGTGACGCGCACCCGTTTAAACATACTAATACCCGTATGTGCAGTGGCACAACAAATAATACATATATAATCCAATGATAAAGCAGCCATCTCAATCATTTTTCGGGCCGATCGCATTTCAGCAATAAATGTATTATTTTAACTTACACAGAACTGTCAAATTAATGTCCATCGAAATTGGCTCTCGGACACCGTTGTCGGCCACACACTGGTATACGCCCGCACTGTGTCGATCCACACGGTCAAGGATCAATGTGGAGCTGTCCGACAGATGTTTTAAGTCCATGTACAGGTTATCCTATGGGAATCCAAAACAGCATATTAAAGTACATATATTCACATAGAGCAATTACGAAAACATGTTTTTGTTTTGTTTATATTTTATAATTTGAAAGGGCGCGCGGTGAAAAGGGTCGTGTCGCATCCGGTGGCGTGTCATAAAAGAGTGAACGTTTGCGACAAGGGAAATACGTGTACAATCTATATATTTTAGTGTTTTGAGTTTATGAGCTTTTAAGTAAATAGTTTTTAAGTTTTAGTTTGTAATACATTTTCTCATAAATGTCCTCATGTTTAGTATGAAAGAATTTGGTTATAATTTAAATAAAACAGAAAAGAAACTTTTTTGTTGTAATAACTTTTTTTTAAACATAACAAAAAAAACGTATCATATTTTATTTTAATGAAAATAAATAAATGCATCAATATATATATATATATATATACGGCTGAAGGGTTTAGTTCAGGTTTAAACACTTTGAAACATAATACATACCGCAATATGATGTAAAGTTTGCAAAATGTATGTAAATGCTCTCTGAATAATCAAATATTTTTACTCCGCAGTCTATACGTATGCTTATACTCAATACATATACATTTGATATGTAAACAATTTAAATGCAATTTAGCACCAACTTCTAATGCAATGCGTGTGTGTGTGAGTGCTTAGCCTTACGAGCGTTCTATGGAACCCATTGAAAATTCTACAGCCTCATGCCGTTCTACACTTTACATAAAGTCACAAAGTTATGTTCGCTCAAACTTGCAATTTGTCATAATCGGGCATAAATTTGATTTGTGTGCTGTATGTATGGGAATTGAGAACTCCGTTTTCCATTTGATCGTGTTATATATTGAATTGAGAAACTTTTGCTTACCTTCTTGAACCAAATAATTACCGGCACCGGATTGCCAGAGGCTTTGCACTCCAGTGTAACAGTGCTTCCCTTGCGCGCCGACACCTGTCCATTCTGTGGAATCACTCGAATTGTTGGTGGAACTATAGATACAAATATGGAAACCGTTAAATAAATTTAATTTGTTTTTCTTTTATATTGGCATTATTGGCATACCTAGTATTTCAACAGTATGCACCTGATCACGGGTCTCCTGATCACCAATTTGACATATGTAATCACCTGCATCGTGGGTGCGTACACTAGCGATCTGTAGATCGTAATCACCAACTATATTAAAGCGTGGATCTCGGGTTATCTTCAAGTGTCCTGCAGTCATCACTGATGATCCTCGGCGCCAGAGCAACACAAACGAACCTGGAAGCATTTATTGTTCAAGTTCTAGTATATTCTAAGCCATAGCAGTAAAAGCGAGTGCCTTAGGGGACACACTCAAATACAAACAATAATAGCTCATATTTTTTGCATGAGAAGATGCATTTATACGATGTTCGAATTTTACAAACTAGTACATGTAGTATATATGCCAGTGAATTTTGTCTGTGGTCGTATCTAATCTAATGGCTTACCTAGATTTTGAACTTTGCATGGCAGCTCTATTGTATCGCCAACGATTGCTTTGTACAAACGGCCTCGAGAGACGAATTTCGGTACAACTGTCGGCGAGCCACCGCCACCACCACCACCGAAATCAGCAGTCGGAACTAGAACGTCAAAGTTTTGGCTATAACCTGTGAAACAGAGAAAATGCATGTGTATTGTGTAGTGAGCTTTCTATGTATCACGGTTTATGAATATTTATACAATGTAGGTTTAGAGATTGTATTCAAAATAAAGTTTTTCAGAAAATCAATATAGTTTTGTATCTTTCTTGCGGATAAAGTTCGTTTTAAATTAGTTATTTATTTTTGTACAGGATGCAAAACGTATACTTTTACCGAGGGGTAAATCAGTTAGAATAATCATGTACACTACTACACTACACCGTTTTATATATTATTAATAATATATAAAATATGTTGTATATTTAAACTATATTTCTATGATTAGCAAATAAGATTGCATATATTTTTAGTATTTTTATACTTAAATTTTTTTTTGTATTTGCAAGTAATAATTTATTTGTTTTATATTTTTGTATTATTATGCATAAATAATAATACTAAATATTTTAAATATTCGCATAACAAAACCAATTATAGGGTAGACTGCGGTAAAGTGTGAAAAGGGTAATTTGTGACAGTGGCCATTACAACAATACTGTTCAATATTTTATAAAATGTAGTACTACATTTGGTCCTCATTTCATATTTGTTTGGTGGATTATTATCTCAATTCAGTTTGTGTAAGTTAGTTAAGGTGGACAGTTGAAAAATATAATTTGTAGTGTTAAGGTTTTTTTTGTGCTTGTTGCATTTTGTTTTAATGCTGCAAAAAAAATGAATATCTTACCTTGAATTGCATTCATATGTAGAAAATGTAATGAAGAATATTTATTGCATTTCAAAAGTTATAATTTTGTGTTGTTTTAACTTTTATAAATAATAATTTGTGAATTTAGCACCTTGGATAAACTGTGTTAAAAATTGTGGGGTCAATTGTGATTAGCAAAAAACAAAAGAAAAAAATACAAATTATGAGTTCATAATGCCTGCATCACGTTTGACCATTGGCAAGAATAAGTAATCAATTTTACACAATAATAATCTATTTTTAACAAAAAAATTAATACATTTCACAGAACTGAATTGTACATTTAAGAATATGCTTCGGAATCTTACACATTTTATTTTTTATTTTAATTATTGATACTTTTAAAAGTTTTTAATAACTAAATAATTAAAAATGTACCTAAAAATGAATTTTATAAAATAGCAAATAGATCAAAAAGATCGTATTATGGTGTTTTAATTTGATGTTACAAATTACGCCACTAGTGGGATGAGTTGTGACAAAAAAAAAAGTGTCTCCTAATCTTTAAATTTCAGATTATGTGCACACATTTAAAATAAAAATCACCCCAGTCTCCCCTACGTCATTTTATTATATGTAAAATGCAAACACACGTTATATTTACTTCTTTCGATACACAAATATACATATTCGAGAATGGATATTTAATTAATAAAACAAATGTTCTCATAGAGCCACGATAATAACTGTAAGTACACTAATTTAGAAAAAATCAAATCCAATTCTGGAAGTTATTACGTAAAAAATGTATATTTAATTATGACTATAGTAGTATAGTGCCGGTATTCACTATTTTTTAATTTTTTTTTCTGATTTTCGCAATTTTTATAAGTCATTTTTTGTGATATTTACAAATACATTTTAATATACAATTATACATTTTATATTTGCGTGTATTTTCTGTTGATTTTAAGTAATTGTATTAGAATTCACAATATTCTCAGAAATTTGTAATATTTTTGATATTATTAATATTTCCTATAATATTTGTGGAATTTAAAAATTTATGAATATTAGCAAATATAGACTTTAAATTATTGTAATAGTAAAAATATTTTAGATATTTGCAATATTACAAATAATATTTTTGATTATTCGGTATTACTCAATGTTTGTACATCATATGCCTCAACTTTTCCTTAGAATAATCCTAATCAAAATTGCAAAAAAAAAACAATTACCTTAAAAAATATAAGCATTTTTTTGTGCACATGATTTGAGATTGTTTCATGGGAGCATTTCTTAGTAATTGTGTTGAGTGTGTTAGTTATAATCGGGCGACCGCTTCTCATTGGATAGCACAAATTTAGCCTCATTTTTTTAAAACAAAAATAATAATTTAATTCTTTTATGTTATTTTCGTTCTCGCAAAAACGCCGCAGAGGATCCGGTAAAAAAGAGGCAAAATGTAATTACGTTTCTAGAGACGCTGCTTCACGGACACGTGAATAAAGCATGAAGGCAATTATAATTAGCGATAATTTGAGCTTTTGTCTGTATGTGTACTTATAAGTATGCGTTTTAATTGCATTATAGAAATTTTATATATATAATTGAGTGACGGTGCCGGTGCCTTTCACAAATTAAGAAGAGTGCTTTTATAGCATAGATAAGCGTATAAGCTTTAGTCCTATATTTATTTTAAATATAGCTTTGGCTTTATAGTGTATAAGATTTTAAAAAATATTTAATTTCACTTTGCTGAGTAGTAACATTAAATATATTTCAATTTTGTGGGTGCCGCTTATCACCAAGAACTCACTGTCTACAAAATAAAATAAGACTTAAATTTGACAATTCGATATCCATCAGCTTTAACTAAAGCAAAAAATATGACAGCTTATTCTCAGATCTCTATCAAATTAATTAAATTCTACAATTGAATTCGTCGCAAGCTCATAAATAATCCGCTACTAAAGCAGTTATTCAAATATTTCCTAAAATAGAAGTGTGTGAGTAAGCAGGAAGGCAGGCGACTGGTGGGCGACCCTCGGCTTGATTACAGATCTAAATACACATTAATATTTTTGCGAATTGACACTCCCAAAAGAGACATTTAACAGTGTGTTCAACGATGGGCGCGTGGTTACCATTATACTAAAGAAAGCTCTACAATCATGAGCACTCGCCTGCCCTGGGTATTAGTTATATAAACTACCCTTTATCCTTGGTCGGATCTATGTACGGTATTGTGTGTGGCATTATAATGTGTTTCTTGTAAAAAAGTTGAACTTTCTCACAAAAGTTCCGCAAACGCAGGGTGTGTATATATGTTTACTCTTTAATGTTGCCATATAATAAACCATTAGACCACAGTAAAGGGGTGGCGGGAGATTATGGTTTTACGTGTGTGGATAGGTGTATACGTGTGTCTGCGCAACACTCCGCTAGTTCACGCTATGCGTGTGGCGCGCTCTTTATAGGCATTCTGGCTGGCGGCTATTATTATCCTAATTTTATCGGTTTCAATTATATTTTGAAAGCTCGTACATTGTGCGGTATTTATGAACGCTGCCCAAGTCTCCATATACACTATAAAATATATACATATAATATATTTGTATATTATACATACATAATTTACTTAAATCTCAATAAACTTTGTGACACGCAACGGGTGGCTAATGGCTCAAAGAAAATGTAATTGAATATTTGCGTGTGTGTGCACAATTTGTCCGGGTATTAATCACCTAAAACCGTTACACACACAATAACAGTATACAAACGCATGCTTGCAAACCCTTGCTATTTGCATGGTTAGAAAAGAAAGAACGATATATACGATAAGTCATTCAAATTATATACAGGATAGGACAATCATTGCCAACAAAATAAATGTTGTCTAAAATGACTATTTGTTATTTACACACAACCCATTACTCTAAATTTAACATCAGAAATAAATGTACAGACACTTTACAATGCATACAATATCTCAGATACGAAATCTTTACTGCTAAAATTCGCTAAAGAACAACGCCATATATGTTTTTCCTGTGGTAAAATCATTTAACTTCATATATCAGTAGCAACGTGTTTTCACGTTTTATACTAAGTAAAAGTGACGCTGTTCCGTTTACGCCCGCCGGCTGCCACAAAATATCCACATAAACTCATAATGACAATTTCGAGCACAAAAACTACTGTACACAGAACACTAAAGGCAAAACAATTACACTTGAGTGTAACACGCACACGCAGGCAGCCAACAACAATACGAACTGACAATTGCAAAGCAACTTCAAGTCAGTGAGCTTTTAAAAGTT
Source organism: Bolitophila cinerea (assembly GCA_010015015.2). Classification (NCBI taxonomy): domain Eukaryota; kingdom Metazoa; phylum Arthropoda; class Insecta; order Diptera; family Mycetophilidae; genus Bolitophila; species Bolitophila cinerea. Next base: position 2,664 of record JAAAKO020060613.1, on the reverse strand, counting down.
TGTTTTACGCAATTGTATGAGTGTGGCGTAGTGTGTGTGTGTGTATACCTTATACAGAATCTGAAGTGAGTACGGTGTAATCGAATACCCGACATGCATTTGGCACATTGGAGTACATATAAACTTACAGATGTATGTATATTGTATATACAGGGTGCTCTACCTACGGGTGGTAATAATTTCACCATTAGTTCTTAGTGTTATTTCCGCTTCTAAATAGGGTTGGCGGAAAATGTTTTTTCTTTTAATTCTGCTTGCCTCTCTTTTAGCAAAAAAGTGCATGGGTGCGTTTTTCAACGCCTACTGAACTCGAACTCATTTTTAAAACTATTACTTTGCATTTATATTTTCAAAACATTTTAAATTTTTAATATATAAGCTATTAATATAATATAATATTTATTGATCTACCTTGTAATTTTTAATAAATTAACGTTTATTTAAAGACAGAAACAAAAAATAAAAAACATATACATAGGAACTTTAAAGCTATTTTCTTTTTATATATTTAATTATCACCCTGTATATCAAAGTGCATTGAGCGAATACATGCACGACCAATGAAATTGCGTTGTGATCCTTTTAAGCGCCTGTGGATGGCATTGGAGAAAGACCTTAATTTAAGCTACAAGAATACATTCGAATATACGTGAATGCTTATAGACACATGCCATAATAAAGTTGTAGGTTAATGGAAATGTAAAAAGTTTGTGATGACTACTGATTATCTTCAATGGGCGTTATAAAATGACAAGAAACTTCTTAAAACAAACGCAAACCAGAGCAGTGCAGAAAAAGTTTATTGTCATACTGCTCATTTTAACTTATATAGTATAATCAAATGCTATATACAACATGCAAGTGTACGCATATAATATAGAACGTCTTTCTCTCAAACTTCAAACAACCGAGTTGAGTAATTTGATCCACCAGCCATGTTGTTGCCTTCTATTCTAAACATTCCTTTTTTATTCGTTTTCATGTGTACGTTTTTAGGGTGAATCAGTCAAATTGTCTGTGTACTCCTCTCTCTCTCTCTCTTTCAAAGAAGGAATTTAATTCCGGTATTTCAATGTTCATTGCATGCCAGTTTCTTTACAACTATAAAATACTAACCGTTCGCTTTCTACGCAGCAGCGACACGGCAAAGAGATGCGAATTAAACCGGTAAAATCATTTAACCTTTGATACCGGAGGGAGCGAAGGTAAAATTCAGCATGTTTGCAAACAAGGTGCGTGTGAGTGCAGGAATGCATAAAAGAGCAGATTAAGCTCATGCGTGTTCTATTGGAAAATTGAAGGCAGAATTGGAAGAAAAACGATTACGTGGTATTCTATTCGTTTAGCAATATACTCCATAGTCGTATTTTTTCACATTGGGAGACCCAATTTTATTTCCGACAAATTCTTATATCCTCTTATTAATAAATATTCAAATTATCAGTAACCAAATTTTATTTTTATTTTATTTTATTTTTTTAGTCTGAAAATTTGTATGTTTATATATAATTGAAAGATCAAAATCAACACCTTCATAAATATGATATTTTATATTGTTACCATAGAAAATTTTACATTATTATTATTATTTGAAATTACTAATGGAAAAGTAAATGTCCACTCGTGAAACAAAATCATAAATTATTTCATTGAATTTAAAAAAAAAAACAAGAAAAAATTAAAATTAAAATAAAAAGTAATCTATTATTTCTAAATAAAATCAAAGTAAAATAGAAAAAAAAAAATAACTAAAAATGTTATTGAAAAAACAAGGGGGAAAAACAATACTACCAGTCTTATGGCGATATCACACGAGTGACAGTTTTTGGTAGCCGGATTATTTTTGATGATTTTTTATGATTTGCACCAAAAATTGGCGCCAATCGTGTGATATCAGCTTTAGAGAAAATATAATTAATGAAATGTTTTTAATTGATATAGCATTTTTCCTGGGGAGGACATGTCCCCATGTCTCCTTCTGGATTGCAATAACAAAAACCACACAAGAAAAATCCAAAAAAATGTCCATCAGCACAAATTCTAAAAATACACCAGCAGAATTCAATTATTGACATTATATTTTTCAATAATTAAAAAACATTAAAACATGACTTCATTACACAAAATAATTGTGATATTTTGAATATTCAATTAAATGAAAACAAAACAAAAACATTGTGCATTGTTGATTTCAATATAAAATACTCATGTAAATTTCCCTGCCGACGACGCGACGCCCACTAAAATCACCTCTCCCATAATAAGGCCATAATGCTAATGTAATTCTAATAACCCAAAATACGTGTATTCAATATACATTATTCATATGCGCAGAGAGCATTCGGTGGGTCACCGCAGCCGAGCCAACAAACGAGAATACAATGTATGTTTAACATCTGCATTTGGTATAACTAAATATATATATAGTATATATTATAAATACCTGTATAACCAAACCTCTAAATTCGTTTACTCCCGACACGTTCCCACGCGCACACGAATATAATGACTAATAATAATGACTAAATTAGAAACAGCATTGCTTGTATTATATATAGGCATCCAATTTACTTTACACCTTTAAATTCTGTTCGGGGACGCCTTAAATCGGTAGGCAAATAATCTATCCGCCGAAATGTTCTTAGGAATACCTAACTGTTCCTG
>JAAAKO020060612.1:0-24827 GCA_010015015.2 Bolitophila cinerea | reverse complement strand
GATACTCGGTGATTACTTTTCGCCATACAAGAAAGTAGCTTTAAGTAGCTTTTTCTAGCTCGTTTCGTGAGTGGGTAGTATCCGTTTCAAAAAATCAATGTTCAATTGTAATTATTGTAAAATTTAAAACCATGTAATGTTGCCTATTTAATACATTTCCTTTAATATATTTTTAGAAAAGATTGCTCCACAAGACCATTAAAACGAATTTTCATTCAATTATCAGTAAATATAGATCGAATAGCCTAATGGAAATATATACGCAGATCCTTATATACTCCTAAGAAGTGTTCCGCTTTAAATCCTTTAAAATTAGTTATATTAGAATCCTATCAGCTATATGTAAAAATGTAGACCTAGACAAACAACTCCAAATGTTGAGCCTTGTGAATGTGGTAAAACGGACATTGCAACGCGCTGACCGACGCGACGGCGACAGACAAAAATAAATTTAAATTAAATTTTAATTAAAATTGCCGCTAAGTTTTTATACATCAATCGTATACATATCAACATAGAAAGAAAAATAGCAATGCTTAACTTCTTGCGCCATGTAAGCTAGTTTCAAACATATGTACGCCAGTCCAAATTAAAAAGCAAAGACACATTTTCGAAAATAACTTAAAACCGGACTGGCGTAAAACCAATATAAAAATAATTCACAATGGTAAATAAAAACAATTTTATTTAATTTCAACGATCATGTCGTTTTTTATTTATTCATTCATCATTCGTCATTCCTAATTCTACCTATTATACATTCGAATACATTTAAATTTTAAATTTTATGTAACAAAAATATTTTATAAAATGATTAGAATTTCGAGATTCAGTTGTCTGCAGTTGTACCTCTGTGTGGAAATAATACACAAAACGGACGATTATACATCGATAAATTTTAAATACGAATTATTAAATAATTGTCTTAAAAACTAAAAATTCATGTTACGAATTGTACCCAAGCACCGTTACTGTAAATACCCAATACAGTGTGTTTTGTGGCCACGGAAAATGCTGTACACTTTCAAACATTGTAACTTGTGCGAAAATGCAGCATTTTCTCGTGTGGCACACCTTAATTTTGTTCTAGAAAATAATGTTTGTTTATAATAAATATTTTACGTTTTGCCTAATTTCTGCTGTCTTATTATCTAATCCTAATTCTTCAGTCGATTGTTAAAATCAGTCGTCGTATAACATCGATTTTAAATCTTTAGACTCCTTCGTTTGCCCAGGTTGATCCATTCTACAGGTAAACCAGAGGCACTTCCAAGGTGGGAAGCATCACATTTTGGCACCTTGGCGGTGCGTTCACAGCGTTTGCTTACGTTCCAATAAGAGAAACCACGAGGACACCGGTAAACGGTTCCCTCAAGCTGCTGGGTATCTGGATTCTGGACGCACTTCACGAATGCTGCACTGCATGCCTCATCGCTGAGTGGATAATGTCCCTCGGCTGGGCATATCGTCTCTGTGTTTCTGATTTGAACCTGCAGAAGATTTGAATTTAGAAAAAAATATGATTATTTAGTTATTTTCCAAAATAACTTACCATATTTCTTCGCTCAATGGCTGCCCTTGTTGTGGTCCTAAACGATGGTCGATCACAAGAGTCTCCCGCTGCGGGTTTCTCACACTTGATTTTATCCTCATTGTAAACAGTTCCGTTCGGGCATCCCAAGACGACAATTGCAAGATTTAAACTGTCCGGCTCAGTGGAGCACTGATAGAAGAGATTACAGTTGTCCGGATGACGCTTGAATCCGGTCGGACACACGAATCGATTTTGTCCATTTTGCACTGGCGGGCAGTCGGGCTTTGACGGAGATACACCTGACGTGGTTGTAGTTTCGGATGAAGACTCAGTCGTTGTTTCTGGAGCCTGTGTATTTGGTTCCTCTGTTGCAGTGGTTCCGTCAGTTGTGGTTTGTGGATGTTCAGTCACTGTGCTACTATCCTGTGTTGTTGTTTCTGGTACGTTAGTTGTTGTCTCCGCAGCGCTATTGGTCGTACTTTCAGTGTTACTAGAAGTTGTGGAATCGGTTGTGGTCTCTGTTGGTGTGGTCGTGGTCTCCTGAGGTATTGTTGTACTGGTTTCTGTTTGAAGTTCTGTTGTGGTGCTGTCTGGTGCTACAGTCGTCGAGTCAGTGGTAGGTGCATCTGTAGTGGATTCTGATGGCGTGGTACTAATTGTCTCTGGATTATCTGTGGTGGTAGTACTATCAGGTCTTGCTGTGGTGGTATAATCAACTGGCTCTTCAGTTGATGTGCTGTCTGGCTGTGGGGTGGTACTCTCAGAAGGCTCGCTGGTTGTAGTCTCTTGAGGAGTGGTACTTTCGACGGTAGTTGTGGACTCTGGAATCTCCGTAGTTTGTTGAGCAGTTGTACTATCTACAATGGTTGTGGATTCTTGTCGAGCTGTCGTCGAAGCAGGTTCAGTGGATTCGGTTGGTTCGTTTGTTGTAGTTTCCGAGGGCAGTGTGGTGGTTTCTGATGGCAGAGTAGTCGTTTCTGATGGAATATTAGTCGTAGTTTCCGATGGCAAAGTGGTTGTTTCTACAGGTAATGTAGTTGTTTCCGTAGGAAGTGTTGTAGTTGTCTCTGTATTCGTTGTTGATTCTACAGTTGTGGTCTCAGCTGGACTGGTCAAAGGTTCTACACAAAAATACAGGTTATATTTCAGTAAAATTTAATTAAACTCTATTTGAATAAATATTCTTACCAGTACTGTTGGTAGTTCGTTCCGTCGAAGTGGCACAAGGCGGTGGAGTAGTGGCTGCTGGGCTTACTGCTGATTTCGAACAATTTCTGGGTGGTTGAACGCTGTCCTCGTGATTGCAGGTGTCAATGTTTGTATCCCAAATGGTTCCATTCGGACATTCAAAGTAATAGATCGAGAAACTCTTTGAGTCTCCGGCATAGTCAACGCAACGATAGTATTTTGCGCAGTCTTCTTCAACACCAAAGAATCCGGCTGAAGTACATTCATTTTTTCCCGGATTCGATGGGGTTGGTTTTTTTGTTGTTTCTTGACTAGATTCCGTGCTTGATGATGCGCCTGCAGATGTAGTTTGTGCTTGTGTCGTACTGTCTGGTTTCTTTGTTGTGGTTGATTCCGATGATGTCGACACGGGGGTGGATGTGGTTGATTGAGTTGTTGTCGTACCAGCTGTTGTTTGTTCCGAAGATGGAGATCCAATTGTAGTCGGTTTAGTGGTCGATTCCTGTTCTGGTTTTGACGTAGCATAACTTCCTTGAGGTTTTGTGCTAGACTCCTGTGCAGGTTTCTGAGTTGGTGTTGTGGTTTCCGCAGGTTTTGTGGTGGACTCCGTAGCCGGTTTCGATGTCGAAGATGATTCTGGTTTTGTAGTAGTTGTTCCAGCCGCTCCATTACAGCTGGGCACCTCACTCTTAAAGTTGCACGTTTGCAACTGTTCATCCCAGCCGGTTCCATCACCGCAAACAAACGAATGTTGGGTGAACGTTTTGTTATCCTTCGATGCCTCACATCTGTAGAACTTGCTGCAATCGTTTGGATCACTAATAAAGCCTTCCTTTTCACATTTGCCGGGCTGTCCAGATTGACCAGGTGTTGTCGGAGACGCGGTACTTGATGAACCAGTTGTAGTGGGAGCAGGTGTTGATTCTCCACCTGGAGACTTGGTTACTGATTCGGTAGTACTAGGAACAGATGTGGATGAAGCACTTGGATTTGTATCTGGCTTCTTAGTAGTCGTAGATGTCGTTGGAGTTGATGTAGGTGCTGATGTTGGAGCTGATGTTGGAGCTGATGTTGGAGATGACGTTTGAGGAGCTGACGTTGTAGCTGACGTAGGGGCTAATGTAGGAGCTGATGTTGGTGCTGATGTTGGTGCAGATGTAGGAGCTGTTGTGGAAGATGATGTTGGAGCCGCAGTTGTCGTAGTAGATCCCGCCAATGACGGAGAAGCGGTTGTCGGCTGTGGCGTAGTTGTTAGTCCTTCGGAAGTCGCAGAAGTAACTGTTGAACCACTTCCAGGGGCCGTCTCGGTTGTAGACTGTGGATTTTTACTGGTTTCCCCACATGAAGTAACTGTACTTTCGTAGTCACAAGTCTGATGGTCTTCATTCCAGGCAGTTCCTGCGCCACACTTGAATGAGTATTTTGTAAAACCCCCTTTTCCGTTATCAACACATCTGTAGAACACGGAGCAATCTTTTGGATCGCCCATGAATCCTTCTCGTGCACACACTCCGCCCGTGCCAGCTGGTTGAGGTTTCGCTGTGGTAGTCGCATTAGTAGTGGCGGATTCAGTTGAGCTTGCGGTCGATGGATTATTTGTGGAACTTTCAGAACCACCTGTTGGAGAAGATGTTGGAGTAGGCGAGGTGGTAGTAGTTGAACTGGTAGATAAAGGCACTGATGTTACTGTGCTTTGTGTTGAGCTTCCAGGTTTAGGGCTTGTCGTCGGATCAGGATTATTTGTTCCACTAGCACCTTGTGTTGTGGTCTCTGGTTTTGGTGCTGCTGTAGTCTCTGGGTTTTTGTGGTCAATTTCTGACGAAGGCGTTGATGAACTCGCGGTTGAACTAGATGTCTGCGGTTTTGGACTTGTTGCCGACTCCGGGTTCTTTGGCTCAGTTTCTGAAGTCGGTGTTGAAGACGAACTTGGAACATTTCCAGCATTAGCTGCAGTTGTACTTTCAGTTCCTGTTCCACAAGGTGAACCAGACACAGCCCATGGGTGGTTACAGTTGGAAGAGCTCTCATCCCAGATTGTACCTTCACCGCAGGCAAAGCTAATTTTATCGAATCCTTGTTTACCATTATTTACACATCGGTAGAATTTCTTGCAGTCCTGGTCATCGGCCATAAAGCCTTCACGTTCACACTTTCCGTTTGTTCCACCTGGTAGAGGACGTTGAGTGGTTGGTTTGTCAGTCGCTGGAGTTGCTGCTGTTGTAGAATTGTCATTCTTGGATGGATTCTCTGTTGTTACTGGGCTTTCACTGACTCCTTGGTTTGGTAAATTACCGGAGGTCGTACTGCTTCCGATCGTAGGGCTTACGGCAGTTGTACTTGTAATGGTCGTACCTGCAGTAGTGGAGCTGGTAGTAGTTGTTGTCGAACTGGATTGTCCTTGACTTTCAGTTGTAGAACCAGCTGCTGAACCGTCTGTTGTTCCTTGACTACCTATAGGAGTAGATTCCGTTGGCTTTGCCGCTTCACCGGTGCCTGATTCGGATGGTGCTGCCCCGGAACCACAATTTCCGTTCTTCACATTCTGAGGATGGTCACAAGCTTCGATTTCTTCATTCCAAACAGTTCCTGGACCACATGCAAAATCGTACTTTGTGAATCCGTTGTTACCATTGTCTACACATCGATGGAATTTTGTGCAGTCCTTGTCATGTGCCAAGTAACCTTCTTTCGTACATTTAGCAGTCGATGGTGCTGGCGGACTGGTCGGCTTACTTGAAGTTTCTGGTGCTACTGTAGAAGTTTTTTCGGGCTCAGTACTAGGTCTTACTGAGCTAGACGTTTCACCAGAAACTGTAGTTGGTGTGGATGTACTTGATTCTGCAGACTCCGTTGTAGGTTTTGTAGAACTAGATGAATCAGCCGAATTTGTAGTAGTACTTGGAACGGATGTAGTTGTTTCTCCAGACTCAGTGGTATCAGGTCTTCTAGAACTAGAAGAATCACCAGATACGGTCGATGTGTCTGTTGGTTCTTGTGTTGGCGCCTGTGTTGGCCTTATATATGACGAACCACGCGTTGTAGTACGATATGTGGTTGTTGTTATCACACCTTGCGTTGTACTGCTTGGATTCGATTCTGCTGTTGTTCCAATTGATGTTTGCGTTGTTGTTTTTATCTCAGTGTTACCACTCGATTCTGATGAACTCTCCGGATTGCCTGAAGGACTCTCTGATCCGGATCCATTTCCGCCTGTATTACATTTAGTGTTGTTCACAGCATGTGGATAATTGCAAGTTTGTAGTTGATCATCCCAAACGGTATTCTCGGAACACGAGAATTCATGCTTGGTAAAACCACCCTTTCCGTTATCGACACACCTGTAGAATTTGCGACAGTCATTATCATCACCCATGAAACCATCTCGTTCACAGATTCCATTTTGTCCAGCAGGCTGACGTTCAGTTGTAGATTCGGCACCGGATGTAGTGGTTCCAGATGAGTTTGAGCCATTGTTTCCATTGTTGTTATTGTTACTGGTCGAACCTTGGTTATTTGAAGATCCTTGATTGTTTCCGTTGCTAGTAGAACTGGTGGTTCCTTGATTATTGTTATTTGAACCATCAGTATTTGTAGACGATCCTGTAGTAGATTCCTGGTTATTGGAACTTGAGGTTGATCCCTGATTATTGTTAGAAGACGAACTCGTTGATCCGGAATTTTCATTATTATTTGACGATGATCCGGTGGAACTTGAGCCACTGTTTGTTGTTGACGATGACGAAGATCCCTGATTATTCGAAGTAGTGCTCGATGTGGTTCCTTGATTGTTCGATCCAGACTGGGAATTTGTACTCTCTGTGCTACTTGATCCACTGTTCGAAGATGAACTAGATGAACCTTGGTTGCTTGTGTTTGAATTGCTACTCGATGAACCTCCATTGTTGGAGGTTGTCGTTGAGCTGGATTCCTGATTATTGGAAGCATTCGATGAAGATCCTGAGTTTGAATTAGATGATCCCGATGATCCTTGGTTATTAGATGCGTTTGACGAAGAACCTCCAGTGTTTGAATTCGAGGTCGAGTGTGATCCTTGGTTGTTTGATGCATTTGATGATGAACCTTGGTTATTTGAGTTGGAGCTTGTCGTTCCCGATGATCCTTGGTTATTCGAAGCATTAGAAGTACCTCCATTATTTGTGCTTGAACTTGATGAACTGCCAGAACCTTCATTATTTGAAGTGTTTGATGATGATCCTTGGTTGTTTGAGTTTGAGCTCGAAGAACCAGAAGATCCTTGATTATTTGACGCATTCGATGAAGTGCCTCCAGTATTAGAACTCGAGTTTGTGTTGGAACCTTGATTATTCGTGGCAGTCGCTGAAGATCCTTGATTGTTTGATGATGAGCTAGTAGTACCAGACGAACCCTGATTGTTAGACGCGTTTGAAGAGGAGGTTCCACTGTTTGAGTTTGAGCTTGAATGTGAACCTTGATTATTTGAGGCATTCGATGAAGATCCTTGGTTATTTGAGTTCGATTGGGTTGAGCCGGATGATCCTTGGTTATTGGATGAAGAGCCTGAGTTTGAATTTGATCCTTGATTATTTGATGCATTTGACGAGGATTCCTGGTTGTTTGAGTTTGAGGTAGATGAACCAGATGATCCTTGGTTGTTGGATGCACTTGAGGAAGAGTTTCCGGTGTTTGAATTCGAATTTGAGCTGGAACCCTGATTGTTAGAGGCATTTGATGAAGAACCCTGATTGTTTGAGTTTGAACTTGTCGAACCAGATGATCCTTGATTGTTGGACGAAGACGTTGAGCCTCCATTATGTGAATTTGAATTAGATGATGTGTTAGAACCTTGGTTAGAATTTGATCCGTTGGAGTTGGATGAACTAGACGATCCCTGATTATTCGATGCATTCGATGAGGATCCTTGATTACTAGCATTGGAGTTCGAAGAGCTGCTCGATCCTTGGTTATTTGAACTATTCGATGAAGACCCTTGATTACTCGATGAGTTTGACGACGAAGACGACGAACTAGACGATGAGCTGGACGATGATGAAGTGCTCTGACTACTTGTCGAACTCTGAGAGCTCGAGGTAGTTTGACTGCTGGTACTCGACGATGCCGATGACTCACTGCTACTAGATGCTTGCGATGATTGCGAACTCGATTCATAGTAGTCGTTCGAGACGCGATTGCCACAATTCTCTACCAACCAGGCATGGTTACAGCTTTGAATGCTCTCGTCCCAGGCCGTTCCATTGCTGCATCGAAACTCGTATTTGGAGTAGGTTCCCTTGTCGTTGGACACACAACGATAGAATTTGCTACAGTCAACAGGGTCACCATAGAATCCGTCCGCAGTACAAGCGAATGTTGAATCCGAAGGTGTACTATCGCTGCCTGAAGATGTTGTACTCGCTGGTAGAGATTCGGTTGTGCTAGGCTCTTCTGTGCTTGTTGGTTTTGCAGTTGTCGTTGTTGTTGTTGTAGTTGTGGTTGTGCTTGTGCTCTCTTCCTCCTTCCCAGCTGTAACTGGTGCTGACTGATGATTCTGCTGGTCACTGTCAATCTCATTATAACTTCCACCGCAATTCTCACGACCCGAGTCCTCGGGATGCACGCATACACTTAGTTCCGGAGAGAATACAGTGCCTGGACCACACGAAAACTCGAAGGCTGTCAGTTTTGAGGACTCCTGGTTAACACATCGATAGAAAATCGTACAGTTCTGTTCGTCAGCATGGTATCCCTCTGACGGACAGTTGTAGTTTGAAATTCGACCTTGAGCCTCTGCAAAAATTAAGAACGAAATGTTATTTAAATTCGGTAGGTGATTTTTTTCTGAATGCAATTAACTGCATAAGGTGCGTTTTGCGTGTGCATTCAACTCAATCCATTCTTGGCGGTGGTGAACTCAAAAAACCGCAATTTACGTGGGTGTATATTAACAATGGAGAAATTATTGGTCAACGGATTATATTCCTATGGCGGCATATTGTAGGTCAGAAAAGTAGTATATACAAGATACGAGTATTATGTAGGATTGTAGGTGTATTTTATTAACCTATACACCCACATTTCTTAGTGCTCTGAATATAAATTCAAGCTCAACGAATCCGCGAGTATAGATCGAATAAGCTTGTTTATATATATATATATAAATATAAACATATATTTATTTTACTCTGACACGAACGGTAATTCTGTAATTTTCTATAAATATAAATATCTGCATTGCGTTTTCAATGAGAATTTGTTATAAGGTGATTCACGAAACAAACAAAAGAATAAAGAAAAAAATGTTTACTCTAAACTCTGCGATTAATCTTAAACATATGAAATTAAGCCTCTTTTGTGTATATGTTCTCGTAGACAAGTCGATAGTTATGTACTATATATACATTTACATATACATAAATAATATAGCTACTTATATTGTTATTTTCTTGTGCGTGTCTTTACGAAGAGCCACGTGCAGACACGCGGCATCCGTGCCGATACGATCTTGGTGTTGTGTGCGATCTTAAAGGCAGACAAGCACCTCGTCCGCGGAACGGCTTGGTGGCGCGGACGCGTCTAATGAAGAGTGTAATAATTACAAAGCATTTTTTTCGCTTGCAAAATAATACCATGTAATAAAGCGACGTGAAAAATGCGCGTACGCTCGCTCGCACCCGATGAAACTAAAGAAAAACTAGTTGAGTGCATAAACACATTATATTATATTATAAAATAAGTTTTGTATAAACCTAACGTACACGCATAGCACGAGCGACCAAGTAAAACACTATAATATGTATATATATACACTTATACAGGTAAGACGGACGCCTATAAACGGACGTGGGAATCAACCTGTTTTCCGCGGTTGCAGCATCCTTTTCGCGCGCAGCAGCCAGGTGTAATGGAGCGAGTATGCATTTATCTAAATATGCTCCATGTTATTAAATGCATATTTCAATGGCTGACAATAAACTATGTCAATTGCGTGGCGGTATCTCAGGGTATTTTACAATGCGATTAAATTAAAGCTTCTGCGGCTTGAACGAAATGACAGCGACGAGACGCGGCGGTAGAGTGCAGCGACAGTTCTTAGAATACGTGTTCTTTCAAAAACTTACCTTGCCCTAAGACGCTTGTCGTAGATATTGTCACAATGAAAAGTAGCACCGCTGGAAGCAGCCAACTCCAGTGCTGCTGCGCAGCTCTCATGTCTCGTGTATAAATTATACTCTCTCGCAGGAAAATGAAACGTGCACGCGATCAAAACACCTGCAAAATAAGATTACATAGAATTAGTTCACCTTTTTTATTGGTTTTATATAAAATAATCAATATTATAAACTATGGTTTTTATTTGAAGTGACTGAATTGAGCATCAATCGCAAAAGCAAGCAACTTCAACTTCGATTAAATGATTTGATATCAACCTGCAACCTGACTTTGACTATATACGATGGCATAGGTACATAAATATATATATCTCACCATTCAGGTATATATTCACGCATGCAATTCTATGTCCTATCCTATATGCATTAAAGTGCACCATCTCGAGCACATGCTATCAAGAATTCGCATTTAATTAAGACGTTTGAGAGTTGCATGCGTTTATATGCATTATAGAAGAATTATTGGCGGCAGTGCACTTGCAAATCTGTCAACACCAATCACACCGCGTAATCGGCCAGTAATTGTAAAAAAACAATTGTGAAGACGGGCATTTGTGCACTACGCACTGCACCGTATATAGAGCCACACATCAATGAAGCAATTTAATTAATTATTATTATTACTAATTTAACGACCAATTTGAAGAAGCTCACGTTCACTCGATAAGTATTAAAGTGAGTGCATACATAAGAACTATAAAAAAACGTGTTACCATTAATTTCTTTGTGCTGTGTGCACGCGTTCTCTGTGTGTAATCTTTATATTATAAGAAACGTGTATACCTACGTAAAACATAGCAGCTAAAGCGAACGATCTTTGTGAAGTGTGACTGCGCGTATAATTTCCGCAAAATATATGCTATTATATCAGCATGAGCGTATATACAATTATTGCTAAATTTAAACGGTATGTTTAGTGATGCACTGTAATTATCTGAGTGTTTGCAAATGTGAAGATTAAATTTGCTGTGGTGGATAAAAACATATATTATCGGTTTATTTTTTAAATTTGTAACAGATCTAGTAAAGACAAAATGAATATTTTTCTAAACGGATATTGGTCAATTGTTTTTTTTTATATATAAATAATAGAAATCATAAAATATTATAATGTAATATGGTTTCTCATTAATTGTAAATAAAATAATAAATTAAATAAAAAAAAATACAAAACACGCATAGAACATGACCTATATACGCAAAGAGTTTAATTATATTTTTTTAAACGTGTTGAAATCGGTTACATTATAATATTTGCTTAATTTGAGTTTATATATAAATCATAACTTAAAATTCTTATAATCATAAGCTTGTAGTTGTAAATTCTTCTATCTTAATATAGAAAAACAAAAAAAAAAGCAAAAACCACAAAAAGGACTTAAGAAATACATAAATTATATATATTCATATGGGATTTAAAAAAACATATTTTGATAAGAAGATGTGACTTTTACCTCAAAGACCATTTGAAATTTTATTTGTTCGAATTTAACGGAAAAATATACGAATGAAAGTGGTATAAGTAATTTTTCCCCCACTTAATTCATCACCGCGTATTTTCCCCCTAAACTATAATGACATCCATTACATGGACTTTCAGTCAAGAGGATTTTCATCTAAAATATTTTCTCTCCGTCATCGAATAAGAGCAATATCATATATTATAATAATTATAGAAAAATGATCAGTTACTATTATCATTTACTAATATCAGTTACTAATATCAGTTACAGACTTGTTTTATTACATAAATTTTGTTTATATTTTTAAATTAGACGAAAGCTATTTTAGTGTAATTTGGTCACAGAATATGTGTCCGAATAGCGACCTGCACGAGTTCTTTTTCTAAGATTTTAAACTAAACTAAACCAATTTTGTCATAAAATCATTGTCTTAAAAATTAGAAAAATGTATTTAAAAATATAAATTTTTTAAAAAACAATTTGTAAGGAAAAAAATGAAAATGACAAAATGTTCAGTTCTGTACAGTTGAAAATATAATTATTTCATTTTGATAACATTACATTTACATCTACCTAATTTTATTTCATAATTTTGTTCGTATCTTTTCTGTTTATCGCATTGAATTTTTAGTAATAGTAATAATAATAGACGTTAATTTTGTATCAGTAAATTATATTAATAACAATTAAGTTATTATTTACTAAATTTCTATTTTTTTTGCTTTGCGCCCGTGGAACAAATAACTCAATATTTGTCTCAGGTAAGAAAAAATACTGAACTCGAAATGTTGGATTAAGTACGCATTATCTTCAAGTGCATTTGTATAACACATACCAAATTACGAGGCGTGTTTTAATCAAAGAAAGTTTGTAAGAAATCTTTCTTATATATGCGACAATAAGGAAGTTCTATTTGTTTTGTTTATCGACGCAATAGCCTAGAATGACAACGCGTCGGATTTATAAATATATTTGACAGATGCTATCTTTTTATCATTTTAAAACAGTCCTTCAATAAAGACAACGTAATGCAATTTCTTTTTGAATTTTGAATTTTAAGCGCTTTATTAGTAAATTTAAAATAACTTAGTATAATTTATTTCTTTAATTACCGTAAATTGATTCTAAAGCGATACTAATCTCGTAAAAAGCTTGTATAGAATTTTAATCTGATCTTCCGTTAAGCGTAATCAAATCTAGGTTTAAGGGCCGTTTTCTTCACTCGAAGTTGACTTTCAACTTAAGGATTTTATTTTCAACTTTCCGAATTCATTTTCTTCAATCAAAGTTTAGTAGTCAACATTCGATTTTGGGAAGTTGACAACTGCCGGTTGATATCAACTGACTTCTCAACTTCTGAAAAAAAACACAAGTTGAAGGGGATTTTAGCTTTCAACTTGACGTTTTAACGTTTTTTTTTTTGTGCATCTGAGACTAAAAAAAACACTTAAACTTGGTAACTTCTTATTATAATATCATATAGAAAGATATTAGAAATGATAAAAAATGCATCCCACACGTATACAAAAAAAAAGTTTGAGATTGGTTGAAATGCCAATATATTTCCCAGCTGGAGTAACAAGACCAAAAAAAAACAATAAACAAAATAACATTTATTTTAATTTTAAATATAACTACAATATTTCGACGCATATAAATGATGCCGGCTTTACTGCAGTCGGACATATCCTGCAATGGTCTGTGAATTTGGCACTTATGGCAACGGAGAGTCGTCATCAAGTTTGTCGTACCCCATGTTGTCATTTTCGTTTTTCCTGCATTTGTCTTCCTCGACAGTGAACGGCTGGAGAGGTGGTTCTTGCTTTATGCTACCTTCCTACTTGCATCACTTCTTTTCTTCTTTTCTTTATCAATTTTGAAGTTTTGTCCTGTGTTGACAAACACAATTCAAATAGAAAACACAATTTATCATTATATTATCGCTGTCGAATAGCAGTTCAAAGCACAATTTCCCAGAATATTTTCAAGAGCATGTTGATAACTAGCAGCCGGTTGAAAATTTCTATTTCTGCTCAACTTCTAGTGAAGAAAATCGATTTTCAACTTGTTGTTCAACTTGACAAGTTTGTCTCAACTGGCGGTTGTTTTCAACCTGCCGGTTAGCTCAAACTTGTGATAGTGAAGAAAACGGCCCTAAGTGCCGTCTTGTGATAGTACTACACTTGAAGGGGAGCTCCAAAGACTCCTAAAACATTATTTTGATAAGCGGTATGTATACTCATGAAGGAAGAAAAAGTTAAAGTTTCGAAAAAATTATAGTTACAAATAATTAAAAATAAATTGTAATTCGATTTATAAATTGATTTTATTTTGCCTTGTGTCGATTCATATGTGTTTAAAATATATATCATTTTTTTTAATATTATGAATGCTCTTACATATTATTTGAATTGAGGGATGAAAACTTTCTCCGTTTATCGTTTTTGAATGGGTTTTCTATTGTGAAAAGAATGCAACCAATAAAACAAAAAAAAACAAATATTTTAATTAGGTGCTTTTTACATTTTGCAAAAAAAAATGAAAAAAATATATATAATAAAATATTTATATTTTAAATAACATTTTGCTTTTGATTAATTTAATAAAGTTCTATTTTAAATAAAATAAAAATATATAATATTAATTTATGCAAATTAGTTTTTTGGTATCCGACAACCTGGCAAATAAAAACAATAAGTAAATTTACAAGAAAAATTTGTTTTCGATAAATTCAACACTTATTTTTTTAAATACAATAATAATTCAAAATAAAATTCAAAATCTAAAAAGTTAAAATTCTAACCATTTGTTTCCAAAGAAAATGTATATGCAAAGTTATAAAATAATAAGAATGTTCTCTGCCCAATCACGCTGTGCGCGCACTTGTGAATTTTAATTGGTGCTCCGTGCATTACCGCACTAATGTCACCTGTGCAATTTGAATTAATGTCCGATGTTTCGAGCGCTGCAATTAAATTGTACACCAGCATATACACACACATAATACGCACCGCAGGTAATGCTCACCGGTACTCGGCACACGGCACGACATGTACTTGCAGAATAAAACCAAAACAAACAAAAAAACACACACATACAACTATATACAACATCATTAATTATAGCAAACACACACACACACACAAACATAATCAAAATTCGCATACCGCTGCGCATGCGCACGCACTCTATAGCGTCGCACACCCAACTATGTTAATTTATGGTGCGCGCGCTGCGCTGGCGTATATATATGCAAGCAATGTATTGCATTATTACCTGGGGACGCATATACCGGTATATATACCTATAATACCTATCTACAATAAATACATATACCGAATTCGCGATCATAAACGCGCGCGCGAGCAAACACTCGCACGCTTGACCATTTATTACGCGTGCGAGTTCAAAATTCAGCGCAGATACTTTCACCTTGATCATGAACGTGAAAACAAGTTTTAAGATTATACTAACTACCTTGGGTCTTTATAAGTGTGTGTGTGTAAGTCTGTGTCGTATTGACAACGGATAAAGTGTACACATATTATAAATTATATATATTATATAGTATTAGGTAATACCGTATTCAGCACAAACATAACGTGACTCCAATAAAAGAGCGCGAGCGCGAATAAGTTTTTTTTTATATTTATAGTATGAGAGTTCTGTTTGTTATGTTATTTACATGCTATGGCTGAAAAAGCGATAAGCGTTGGTCGGGACTTGTCTTTTGTATAGATTTACGCATGCAAGTAGTTGGAGAATAAATCGGAGCACACCTGTAATGTCCGAACTCGCGTGCAATTACCCCACATTTGATTTTATTTTTAATCGAGATAAATCCATTATAAATTCTGTAATCGTATACATTCGCTCGTTCGTAAATTTAAAGAACAAACAAGGTGGTTTTTTTTGACAATATATCATAATAATATTGAGTTTGACCCACAAAACTGGGCGTTCCATTCGTATGGTGTCTTGACCTTCATTATTATTGGAAGATATTTTATTTTCTCTCTTTTAAATTGTCGCATACATAATAACAAAATGTGTAAACAGACAATAACATGCATGTTTTCATTTTTATTGCATTGCTAGCGGTTACGGGTTATTGAACGCGTTTGTTGCAGTTTGCGTGAAATTTGTTAAAATGAACATATTTGCATTCGCATACGAATAAAAAAAGGTAGGTGGGCACACATCAACATCAAACAAGGAGAATATACGGTTATAACAATATAATAATTCCGTGCAGCCGTGTCGTGCCCTGACGTGTGAAGATGGAAAGACAGATGAGGCGCCGATGACGCAGCGCATTGTACGCGCATTGTTTAATGTGTTAATCCCATTCAAAACTTCGGGTATTCTGAGCGGGAGCGCGCTCACTGACGAGTGCGAGATCGTTCAACTTGAGTTATTGTGACTTTGCAGTATTGGCGGGAAATAATGATAATTAAATTAATGTTCGTGGAGCCGATGGTATCCCCGTTTTTATATGCGGGGAATTAATTAAATTTGGCAAGCGAGTCAGTGTTTTTTAGGGACTACTCGTATATATATATATATAGTAAATTATACGGGTAAGTTGAGTGATCATAATAAGGAAAAAATTAATGCACACAATTCAATTGGATGACACACGCAAATATATATTTTTTTGCACTTTAAATGTATTTTAGATGATCATGTGCATTTTAGATGATCATAATAATGATCATTACCATGATCAACCAGAAATAAGAAAAAATTTACTCTTCCAAAAACTCTGGTGAGTAGTGAACCATTGTCGCTAGATATACCAGTTTATTAGTTGTTACTATGGTAGACTTTTTTATTACTGATGCCATTATTTTCACAATGTTTAATTTCTAATTTTTTACTAGATGGTAAAATCACCAACTTTGTACTATTGTAAAATGAATTATTTTTCTATATCAGCAAATGTGAAATGAAGGCATGTAATGCCTGTATCAAATTGCCTCTTCCGACACAGGCTATTATTGTAGTTCGAAGGGCTGAGTTTTGATCCAAGACATCTCCACTAAACACATTACGTTACAAGCATTAGGCACATATGTCACTAGGACGAGCTGAGTTTGGAGCCAAGACATCTTCAACATACACATTTCGTCACAAGAATTAGAAACATGCGCCATCACGTTATGAATATTGCGCCATTGTTATTTTCAGTTTATGACATGTGAGCCAAATCTCTGACGAAGCAATGCCACTATCGCAATCTCTTTATGAATGAGCGGTAATGTCAGCAAAATACTTTTTTTACAATTTAAAAAAAAATGGTGACAGTGACATTGCTTCGTCAGATAGTTAGCTCACAATTTATTATCATAAAATTTCAATAGCTCAATATTCATAAAGTAATGGCGCTAGTATCCCGAAGTAGGTCTCAGGTTCGAACAGTCGTTCTGGTTTTAGCCAATATCATAAATATATGTTATATATATAAAATCAATGAAAAAATCTTTTAAACAACTAATAAAAACATTTTTTTGTTTAATTTGTTAATCTCATAAAAGTTTTAGTTGGGTTTGTGGTGAGTCTTCTAATTTGTCTAAATTTTTGTGATGGTCAAAGATGTCTTCAAGATTGTTTTAATTTGAAATCATTTTGCTAATTATTGTGATACTAATATACTTTAAATCAATATCAATATAAATAATATTAAAGAAATGGTCTGTTTTTTATAAATTTGTTTTTTTTATATTTCTATTATTTACCAATGAAAAATAATAATATTATTTATTGTTGTTATTGTTTGTTATATTTTTAATAGTAATGGATTTGGATTGTTTTTACGTGTTTTTTTGGTAGTATTGTTTAACTTTAAAGAAGTAGAATAAAAGGCAGAAGTTATTCTTTATAGTGTACCGTTTTTGGAATTGTTCCTTTTAAAAACACACTTCTTTAACAAATCATTAAAAACTATCGATTTTAACCTTTTATACCCTCTTCTCTTTAGGGATTTTAAGCGAAAAAACATTTAGTAATAAGTGAATATTCATCAATCATTGTTTAGTTGTCCCTCATCTCTTTATTTATGAAATGCATTACGTTTATAATAAACTTTTTTTAAAAATAAAATGTTTTTTGTGTTTAAATTATAAAAAAAATAAAGTATCATTTGTTAACGGCTGAATAAAATAGATTCCAAAACATTTTCAGTACACAAACAGCACATGATTGTTGTTGTGTACTGAAAATGTTTTGTAATCTATGCACAGCACTCTTCTTTTTTTTAACAAAAACACAAAGCGAAGAAAAGAGAAAAAACATTTTTGGAGATTTTTACAAGT
This sequence comes from Bolitophila cinerea, assembly GCA_010015015.2. Classification (NCBI taxonomy): domain Eukaryota; kingdom Metazoa; phylum Arthropoda; class Insecta; order Diptera; family Mycetophilidae; genus Bolitophila; species Bolitophila cinerea. Next base: position 7,180 of record JAAAKO020060612.1, on the reverse strand, counting down.
TATAGTTTGCTTGTCACCTTTGTTAACCATACACTATTTTTGCAAAGTATCAAAATAGTCATAAAATCTAATAAAACCATTAGCTTAATTTTATTAGATTTTTTAAGTTGGAAAAATATACTAAATCACTGTGATCTCTTTCATTTGATCACTTGTAAATATTTGAAAAGGTTTAACAATATATTTTGATTGTAAATTCCACAAAGCCACAAAAATAAATGTAATTGTAAAATCAGGCTGAAATCCTAACATTATAAAGTTACGGAATCTAAACAATTCCACAGTTCTAGCCAAAAACGTGTAATATGTCTTTCTACAAGAACATTGAGGCCCATAATGTGCCCAATAATCTTTATCTAATATTGTTTTATTAACTGTCTATAAAAAATTGTCAACAACTTTCACTGCAAAAATCTAAAATAATATTTAAATAAAATTATACATATTGTAGACAAAAAATGTAGAACACAAAAAGATGATGCACACGTGACGCAAACCCACTTTTCTAGTTCAAGATCAAAACAACAAAATTAAATATACATAGAATTAATTTATGCAAACAATTTTTTTTTAGTGATCAGAAATTTTCCTTTCAGTTTTGCTAAGGCAATTAATCAACGTATTCATTTTTGGATACCTATAATTTAATTCATATGTATATGTATAAAAGAGAAGTTAGGTTGAGACTATACATACAATACTGAATAGATATAGGTCTCTAGGTGGTCTGCATATATCCTGTCTATTCATATTTATATTATTGTTTCAGACACTCAGACTGGGTCGTCAGTCAGCCCACACATTGTTTTGATGTGTGAATCAGGAGCATAACAATTCGGTATGCCTGCGAATAACCGCTGAAAATGCGAAAGTGGCACACTCCCACATCACAAACGCAAAATATCTGCAGGTTTGATGAACATATATATATACATACCTAATATATATTATATATAATAATATATGCGTAATGCGTATCACCTCTGAATTACCATTTAGATTAAAGATTATAACAAAGAGAGAGTCTGCATAATGCCACCATTCAGAATATTAGCAAAAAAACATTATTTTTTTCTATCATATTATATTGCCGATTTATGCATGTTTAGATTAAAAGATTTTCGATTGCAAATTTACATAAATAATATGTTTTGAATTCTATTCATTGAATCTTGAATCTTTTCAAATAGCATATTGAACAATTGATTCTTTGCTAAACGGTTTTTAGAACGGTTAAACTTTAATACTAGTAACAAAAAACAAGTACATCGTTAACAATGTCATATTATTCAGTATATTATTATTTTTATTATTATTAAACTAGGTAATAATACGAGAATATAACCACATTACTCATCAATGACTAAATAAATTAAACGATTATATTTACTATTGAAATCATCTAGCATTCGAGTCACGGTCAAAGGGTATGTGAACAGGTGAGCACAGGTCATTCTAAACGATGCGTAAATAGTCAAATTTTAATATTTTGTAAGTGTATCCAAGACAATAACATATTATGCGGAAGTCGGTTTTTTTTAAAGAATTACTGACAATTAGATGATGTATCTTCATGGAGTATTTTGTGTACTTTTTGATTATATCTTTGTGTTGGTATTGTGCGTACGCTGGTGGTAATTTGATAGTACGTCATTGCTATTAAACTATACAATTGGTTTTTCAGAAGGTGCTGGAAATTGCAGGTGAATTTATTAATAGTTTTGTTGTTTTCTTAGTATTTTTTGTAAACCCAGTGGCGCATGATAAACTGAAATAATACTGTGTGTGCCATTGTCCCATTGCTCACATATATTTTTCCAATTATATATAATTTCCATTTAATTATGTTATCACAAATATTACAAAATATCAAATAGGTCTCTCCAAACTCAAGTTTATAATTTATGTAATAGCAAAGATTTAATGTAATGTTAGTAATGTTATTAATTAAAATTTTGATTTATTGGGACAGAATAAATTGACTGAGATTCTACTATGTTCGTTTATATAGCAAAATGAGACAATCTTATTTAAAATTGATTTGTAATAATAATAATAATTCAATAGATTATTAAATCTAAAAAAATACCAACATTTTAACCCTAATTTAATAAAAAAAATTAACAAAAATGCATAATGCGTTATTTAGTAATAATAAGAAACTAATATTTTTTGTTGTAGGTTTTGCTAATTTGCGAAATAATCAATAAAGTTTAATAATTTATTTTTTTATTGTTAACTTATACATGTTGTCGAGGACAATATAATTTGTATAATTATATGTGTATAGTATGATTAAACAACTATAATTTGTGCTGTGTAAATAATAACATAACAATATAATTATATATATTATATTACTATATTGAAAATTCAAAGATGACGTGTGGAACCATTATATAATTTAACAAACATGAGCTATAAGCTTCAATCCTGTTTTTAAATTAAGTGAACAACTTTGCAGCAAGCAGATAATTCCATTTACTTATTACATGAACGAAAAAATATTTATGCATATGACATAGCAGAAGTAAGGCATTTTTAATTGTATTAACTAATGAGATTCTAGTGTTAGTTATAGGTTTTTGAACAGGCCAAAGAAGCCTCCCACTTTTGAGAAAAGCTGAAATGATTTTGCAATGATCTATACACAATTGAAGGAATATTTCATAATAATACCTCAATAGAATATTTATCTAACATAGTAAATAGACCCAATACATTCTGATCGCTTAATTTTATTTCCATTTAGAATGGCCTTAGTTTATAACGCTCGATCATCAGCAAAGTTTTTCTGCTGATCATGTGATCTGTTTATTCGATTCTTTTGAGAAGATTATTACATGTAATATGCAAAAATCTAAATCAAGAAATACTAGAATTACAAAAAAATATATTCAAGTGCAACCTTGAAATCAACAACAATAACAACAATAGCAACATTTTTAGAAGTGCGGTTATAATACTATGTTCTGAACGAAAAATTGATATTAAACTAATACGAGATATTTCATTACAATTTTTTCTTAAATAATTATTTCCATGAATTTTGATAAAAGGTAGTAGATAAAAGGACAATTGGGCGATACTCTTAACAACTTGGATGTTCTGAAAATTTTAGGAATAAGTAAAACGTAAGCTCTATTCCATGTTGTAGAATAAATAGAAGTTGTTGAAATTGTATTGAAAATATGGCAACAAGCAGAATTCAGAATTTGTATAAAAAAACTAATTAGGAATGCCATGTAATCCAGCCGAATTTGACCTCATAATCCGCAATATATTATTGACGCCTGGTATCGTTTATGGTTTTTTTACCCGAACACTATCAGAATTTAAATATTCAATGGAATAACATTTCTAATTGAAAATGTTTTTTTTTTCAAAAGTCCGATTCTTTTGAGAAAAAAAACATTGATATCTAATTCAGGAAACAATAGGTCCAAACTGCTCTCAGGTATATATTATATTCTTCAGCAGTAAAATAGGCCAACATGTTTTTATTGGTAAAATGACATTTCATTTCATGAGATTTGCCCAAATTTCTCTAGATGTTTGAATTTTAAAAATTCTTAGATGTTTTTGCATTTTGAATTTATATGAAGCTTTTTCATAAAAAAACTACATTTAAATTTTAAATTATTTATCTATAAAAAAAGAAATTGAATTTTTATTATTAATATTTTTTCAAGTCCATGGCAATACTACAGAGTAGACTTATGCCCATTATAGTAATATATTTGTCTTTCAAAAACGTAGTTTTTTGCTTGTTTACACTCGAATCCATAATTCATTATATTTTTTATCATTTATCTATGATTTATTAAAACAAGAGAGGAATTTACGAGACAATTTCTTACCCATACATTCATATAGATATTTTTTTCCATGTAAACGCCACTTATTTTAATTTCTTATTTAAATCAACTAAAAATAATTCGGATTCCATTTGGAATAGCTATAAACAAATTTGCATAAATAAAAACCCGTCGAAATTAAATAAAAAATAATCCAGGATGCATTTTTTCTTTTATATTAACCTGTGTTCTACATTTAAATTCTTTAGGACGTACGGTTTGGGCCCTTATGCTAGATGACGGACGGTCAACTTCTCATATTACCAACGCTGGTTAAGAAGCCTAAGACCGATTACTTGCGCTTGTGTGTAATAAAAAAATAATTTATTTTATTCTAAATCACAATATTGAATACACACTTTTTAAAATTATATAATTTTTCTATAGAATTATTTCAATTATTTTACATTTAATGTAAAAAGCATGAATTTTATTTTAATAAATTTAGAATTATATAATTTAGTTGTGATGCTATTTTTTCATTTAATTTATTATTTAATAAATAACTTTTAATTTATATTGATGTTTTTTTGTATAATAAATTTGACTGTAAAATATGATACATTTTAAATAAAATGTTTTAATTTATTAGGTGTACACAGATTTCAACAAAAAATAAGAATTTATTAAATCTCTCTATCTGTAAATCTCTAAATCTTTCTATTCCACAGAATAACACGAAGCACTTACCTTTCTCAAATAGTTCAGATTAAAAATGCGCCTAGCACTTTTCTTGATTATCACTAAAACTTCCGTTCCACCGAATCAATGTCTAGACCCTCCAGATTGTCGTCTGCTGTGTTCCGCGTGCCTTCGACATTTATCAAAACCTGGACGATTCTGTTTAATCCGCTGTGTTTTTATTTAAATTTTATTATCCTAGTTTCTTATCTCAAAAATGCACTTATTCCTTCGCGAACACGCACACACTTTAGTTACACTGATTATATCGAACTGCAAGTTTTGTATTGCCACAAATCTAAAGTTACACCCACAAACACAAAATAAAAACAAAATAAAATGTATATAGGAAGAAATTCCAAAGACACATACAAAATGTAATTATTATTCGTCGATTGCCGTGTGTGTGTACAGTCAGAGAGAGGACTACCGTGTCGTGACACTGTCCGTTCGAGAGTATTGCTTAATGGAAGATTGCGCAAGGTTCTTATATACCTTTGCCTGGCTGCGACGGACAACGGCGACGACGACGACGACGACGACGGACGGTGGTAGCGGTGGCCAGCGCAAGTACTGGTACCTCCTCGCATCTTCAATTCTTTACGTGCATAAGAGATAGTATGTATACCTTGTTTGTAGGTATATTATTTTATACCTGTGCGCGCTTATAGTTAGTTATACCTATACTCACAGTGTATGTGCCATATCATCGCGGAATGGACTAAATACGCGATTTGGATTCACAATAGTGTGGGTATATACGCAGATATTTATGTGCGCTAGCACGCATGTGCATTTACACAAACCGTTAAAGTATTTCCACAAACACACACACACACACACACATACATGAATAAAATAAGTGTAATATACAAAAAAAGTGTGAGTATGTGTGTGCACGTACGTATACTTTAAACGGCGTTGTCTACAATCAATAATTGGTCAGTAAACATGTACAATTGTATCCATTGCACGCCATTGCACGCAAATGCAAGGCAAATGCAACGAAGATCGCAAGGAGTTTCGCATAGAATTGCATACATATAATAATATACTTGTAGATATGCGCGGGTTTATAGTTTTATAGTTTTATAAGATTGTGCGACTTCTTCATGTTTATGTTTATAAGATGCGCACATTATACATTCGATGACTCATATCGAATTGTGATGAGAACATAACTAGAATTTTTGTTTGCGGTTTTGTTCTCTGTAATTATAATGGATATTGTATATGTACTAAAATTACCATTGAACCTGATGGCAAGAAATGCGAGCAACATTGTTTGTATATAGAATAATTTCGCCCCATAAGAAATCTCATCTACAAAACTCGTATCGTCAATTCTAGTCCTTGTCCGCAGCGAAATAGCAATGATAATTATTCTGAAACCAGTTTCGTATAGGTTTTATTTTTACGATGTACTATAATCTACAAATAACATATATTCAATGGCACTGTATATGTATATATATATATAATATATTTATATTTTGTTCGCTTGGAGCGACTCCTCCGGTTCGGCAAACGGCCGGCGCGGCGATGCGCAAGCGCGCGTTTTAAAACACATATATCCGCGTGCTCGCACGCGCATTGCCAGCACTTGTTTTCAATAGCAAAAGAGAATCTGATGCGCGGGCACACGCATTTAATAAACTTGGAAGTTAATTTATAATTTAATACGTCAATGAGAAAATGATAAATATATTATTTTAAATTATATAAATATATACGGATTAAAATAATGTGTAACAAGTAGATTATTCATGTTCTGGCCGATTACACGAAACACGAGACGCTCGGTGGCGGCGGCGGCGGCGTCGCAGTGATTGACTACTTACGCCAAATGACGATATACTTACATGGTGTTGCAATTAGAACGCATGTGCAATTGTGCATGTTGCAAAGTGCATAGCAAATGCAAGCCACCCGCGATAAAGTAGACATCCAGACAGTTTAATCGCTTCATGTACAAAGTATGTGCCAATTAAACCTGTTTAAGAAGAATCTTATGTTTATTAAATTATAAGGCTCATATTTATGTATATATAAAAAATATAATAGAATTTCGTTTATTATCATAATCTGTATTATTAGTCATTACATTATCATTGCCCTATCCAAATCACTCAGCTGCATCAAACGCATGGAATGCACGCATGCGCTTTGCACTTTTAATGCATAATGAATCACACATCATTGAAAAACATCGTTTGTCGTTCGACAGCAATTAAAAATGACAAATCATAAGTTGTGATGCTTATATGAAATAACATATAACATTGAGATGCGGTCGCTTTGGCGATAACATTGTTCTCGGATTTTTTAAATGTTAAGATTTACTTAATTAGTACTTCAATTAATTCTATTAATTTTCAAACAATTTCTCAAGAAATGAGTTCTAGAAAAATAAATAAAATTCAATAAAATAATATAGTCGTTTAATAATATATATACTGTTTTAATGTTCCTAAAAAAATATATTATAATTTAACAAAATAGTTGTTTTATGTTTCTATAACGTCTGTTTAATGTTTTTTTTAATAATTACTTATAAATATATTTATATATATATATATATATATATATATATATAACACATCACTTAATAAGTCCTTACAATAACTAAGAAAAACACATTT
>JAAAKO020060601.1:0-10289 GCA_010015015.2 Bolitophila cinerea | reverse complement strand
TAAATAAAAATTAAATAAAAAAACTTATAATTATCTTTGCGACATTAATATTGAAATATGTAGCTTTAATGCTGTGTTGAATTGTATTGCAGACAAACGCGTATTCCCAAATAACAAATTATATAGCTTGATTTTGAATTTGACGGTTTGTCGACCAATTTTAAGCTCAAATGGAGCTCTAATATTCTTGTCATTACTATTGTTTGCGAAAATAAATGGAATATCTATAATAGAGCTTTAATGGACCTTACATTACTTTTGTTTTAGAAATTTAATTTGCTTTGCTCTAATGGAGCTTTAATCTGTCGGTTATTACTTTTTGTAAAATTTAAATTTGCTATCCTGTTATCTAGCTTTTAATGGACCGGACATTACTTAAATTATTCTATATAAATTATTCATAATATAAAAATATTAAAAAATCCTTTTGAATTTTTAATATTTATAAATTTTTAAAAAATATATCAGTTTTTTGAAACTGCATTAAGTTTAGTTTCTTTAAAAATATATATCTGATTAATAGATAAAAGTAGAACTTACCTATAATATATATGTGAAAATATCAAGAAACATTTTTCGTCTAATTATATAGTTTTGGGCTCTCAGACATGTTCTATAAAATTTGGTTAGTTCGCATTTTAACGACAATATAATATAATAATATATTAACCGAATTATATCGTTTTGATGATAATCTTTAATTCAGCGTATACTTTTTAGGACGAGCTTTTCTTTAAAACAATTGTTGTTACATTTGATTACATTTGAATAATCTAGTTTATGTATTTTTACTATATTTATAATTAAACATAATCGTGGGTAGCTTTGGCGTTAGTTTTAATCCATGTATGGGCATGAAATCTTTCAAAACATATATTCGATTGAAATACTGTTAAAATTTCATGGATACTTATATAAAAGCTTACTGAGCTTTTTAGAGGCTACCTAGACCAAAATAGTATTATCTTGTATTTCATATACAAAAACCTTAAAATCCTTTAGCTTCCTCTCAAACGCTGATTTGTAATCTAGATTCGTCGCTCCATATCACTGAGTCCCATTGTATAAATGTCCTCTTTAACCGAAAACAATATAGAGAAAGTCTTTAATGTGGCTATATGAAGATTATATCCCATAATAATTGTCTTTATTTACGCAAGTCTCTCGTACAAAGGATTGTTATTTGCACGGTTTTTTAAATCTTGTGTGCATTTTTAAGTAACTTAATATTTTTTAAACCGATTATTGAGAAATTATAAGCTTTTTTATTAATTTTGTATGCAGTCCAGTCTGGACTCCAGACCATTTTTCGATTTATTTAAAATATGTTATCATAAATATTCTACATGAACTACGAAGCATTTTGAAATTATTTTAATAAATATTAACATAGACTTGTAAAAAAACAGATAATGCAATAAACATAGAATATTTTCCGTAACGTGGATTCGTAAGCTTTTTTACCGTTGTCACTCTACAGTCCCTGTCCATTTTATTAGACCAAAGCTATTTCTTGTTTTATTGTAAGACCGTTACAATTTTTTAACAGAACTTGTATTCACATACCCTTAGTAACATTTTACTAAGGGTATGCGAATACAAGTTTCATAGGTGGCAGCAGTGTTTACACGATAACATGAAATAAACAAGTGAAACGTTCAATAAAGTGTAATGGTTCCATAGCTTATCGTAATTAAACAAGTAATAGTGCTTCAAAATCGTGTAAAATAAGTTATTTGTTTCTGCTTATGCTTTTTATATAAAAATATAAAATTGTTGAGATTTGTGACAATAATATAATTTTAATATTGGCTAATCGAAGAGATTTGTTGCCAACTACAGTTAGCCAAATTGCCGGCATGTTGAAAGCTAAGAACATGACCCAGAATCATATAGCTGAAATTTAAGGAGTCTCTCAAACTTCTGTTAGGAATATTAAAAGAAAAATTGATTTGTGGATGATTTTAAAGTCAAACGCCAAGATGCGTGTGGTCATCCTCGAATGACTTCTATAAGAGAACTGAAGAAGGCCTTATCGCCTAATGGTATGGTCCGTAATCAGTATGAATGGTCCAGAGCCCTTGTGTATTGTGGATGAAACAATGAATTCTGAACAATACAAGAAAGTGTTGGAAAAACAGCTACTCTTAACAATGAACAAATGGTTTAAAAATCGTGAAAAGACTATTTTTTATGCTCGATGGTGCACCGTGCCACCGTGCTAAACGAATAACTTCGTTCATAGAAAAGAAAAAAGTTGCCGTTCTTGACTGGCCGGGAAATTCTCCAGATATGAATCCTATAGATAATTTTTCTCATTATTTAAAAAAAAATTATAAAAATTTAGTAATATTGTAGTTAAAACGGCGAAAAAGATAGTTTTCAGCTTTGGTCTAATAATATGGGCAGGGACTGTATTAGCAGAAATCCGATTGTCCGAATTTCGATTGGCCAACTCGGTTTTTGATTATTTTTCCTTTAAATTCGGCCAATTGGTATTTTTTTGTTTGGTGAGAAAGTTATTTTACATGATGAAAAAACTTGTTTTGTCTATAAGCTCCAACGGGATTATATAAGGACTAATTAATTATTTTTTTTAATCCATTTTGCTATCTTGCTATGGTACATATATTAATATTTCTGCCCGAGGGCCTCAGGCATCAAATCTTGAGCCGCCTTTGAGAGGCTTAGCGTAATATGGCTTCTACCCTGACCGGGAAACTTCAAACTTTTGTCAACTACTGATTTTTACGGATCTTGAGCATTAGATGGCAGTCGTGGTAGAGGTCGACTGAAGGAAACATGGAGGAGAACCGTTTCTAAGGAGCTGGTACAAACATGAACTATTTGGCCAGCGATGAAAGCCCTGTCCCCAAGAGGAATCATTTACGAACCTTCGTGTGTACCCTTTGTCTCTCTCAGGGTTTAAAGGATCTAATATATAACGCTAACACCGAATGAATTTGTAGGACTTCCAAATTATTATTAATATGTAGTCATTGATAAATTATAAAAAAAATCTAAAAACCGTACGGTTTTCCGTCTTTTTCTAGGTCAAAATCTGGTGTGATCACGCAATATAACGAATAAACCGTCTGATTTATCTTTATGTCAACAGACATGACGGTTTATCTCCGTCGGTGTTTCTCTATTATCTTACTACAAATAGATAAAATCCTGTTTATCTGTCCTATCGTAGTTTTGCATTTGCGGCCGTAAGTTTAAAAAGATATTCTTAAATTACGAGGAAAAACTACCCTTAATCCTCCTTTTCAATATATTGTTATGTAGCAATAGGTATGTTTTATAATAAGAACTTTAATATTTAAGAAATATTGAGATTTAAATAACAATAAATTTGTTTATCGGAATTCGAAATAGGCTTTGTTATAACAGTTACGTGAAATATGTCAATATTAACAAAAATATGTATCTAAATTCATGGCAGTTTCTGAATTTCGTTTATTTTCTCAGTGTATATTCTCGGTGTTTCATTTAGGTAATTTCCTTTGAGTGGAAGTGAGTGTAATTTTCAAACAGTATTTTCTGTGCATAGTTCACTAGGATTTGTGATTGCATTATTTCTATGCAATCCAGTGAGTAGTATGTCGAGAGCGCAATATGCAATTGCTTATTTGAGACCACTGCACAAACTGCATATTGGGTTTAGGATTGAATAAAGTGTCTCTTTTGGCTCATTAATATTAAAGCCTACATATTTGTGTGCATATACGAGGAACTTGGTAAAGCATAGTTTAAAAGCTCGTCCTTTGAGTAAATTAAATTTAGAGCATTTTATGCAAACTTGTATAAAATTAATTAAATCCTAATGATTTATGTTGAATCAAATGTTTATTAAAAAACATTTGAACGGTTTCTAAAAAGTTTACTATTAAATATGTTGTATGGGCTATAGAGATTACAGCAATCAAATGTTCTTGTTTAAATCTTAGATTATTATATAGGATTTAAACAGTTCATCATTTATATTTATTATATATGCCAAAAATCCCGGCAAAGCATCCATTCTCGTAAAAATATGTATTTAAAAGAAAATTATATATATAAACAAAAGCTTAACGTTGTTATTAATTTTCAATTTTATTTTCGAATATGTTGAGGTCGGTACGTGGTCGATGTTGTGTGATTTTGTGGGAATATACGAATTGGAAAAAGCTTTTCACACATTAATATTGTGTCAGTCATCGTGCGAGGCTTTATTTTTCTGCAATTAATAATCATTTTTGTTCAAATAGAGAGAGAGAGAGCGAACGAGGAGTTGCAACACAACGTTATATTTTTAGTTACGTTCTGCACAAAAAGCACCACAAACATTCCAAATGCAAAGCCTGGATTTTGCAACTCTTTTTTGGCGGTCCACACAGCCGTCATGTGCATGTGGACACTATATTTTCTGGTTAGGTTTTATATATATATATGTATGTGTGTGTGTATTAAAATATATTGTGTGTGTGTGTGTTTGAATTTGTATTCAGCAGCATGCGTCGCGCGTAACATCCATTTATATAAATGCACATTGCACATTCAAAAATGCATTGTTCTAAATAGTCCATTTATTTCTCACATTTGTGTCCCCATTTTGTAGAGCTTTTTTGTGTTCGTTTTATACTTTCGTAAATTTATGTTCCAGTGTTGCGTGTCGTCCTGGAGTGGGGCTCGCGCAGAGCAGTGCGTTATTTGCAGTTGACGCTGGTTGAAGTGGTGTGGGGTGATGTGGGTGATGTGTTCACTACATACATCGGTTGCTGTTGTTGTCGTTACGCTGTGCAAAAGCTGTTGTTGTTTTCGCATTTTGTTGTTGTTGTTGTTTTTGTTGTTGTTGTTGTATATCTCTCATATTGCCGCGCTTATTCAAAAAAAAATCTCGCACAATTCATGTGATATCCGCTGGTTTTTTGTGTGTGAAAGTTCTTTCATTTCAAAAGCGCGCGTCGTGGCGTCAACTTTAATTTATTCTACACATCCCAACCGCTTACATATACATATACACTCACATACACATTACCATGCACAATATATGTACATATATATGTGTACTGTACGCAGTACTTACCCACTCGCACACAATGAGATAGCTTTTTCTCTGTTACTCGGGAAACTGCATGCGGGCGCACCCAAATATATACATATTTTCCCTATATTGAGCGCATTTTTCAGCATTTTCGCAGTTTTTGCTACACTGCCCGTTCTTGCAGCATGCGCGCACGCTTGTGTATGTGTGTTTGTGTGTGTATAAGTGTTTGTATGTATAGAATATATGTATTTATATGAGTATGCCCTGCGCAACGGTATACGAAAAATTCGACGCGTAGAAAGCACACCGTACGTTCGTTCTGCTCACACACACCCACTCGGGGAAACTCGTGCTCCCATCCTTTTAATATAATATACCATGGTTAGGAAAACTCACTAACACACCTACACCCACAACGAAAGCTGACACACACACACACACACACATACACATACACACATTTGCCGTGCAGAGCACAGTGGTTGCACGCAATCTCTTTTCAACGAGATAAAATTACTTGCATCTAAAATAGGCTGTCGCTCTTGCTGTCTCTATCGTGCGCCGAGGCGGCAGCGGCGCGGAGCAGCGGCGCGGCGGCAGCAAACAACACAAAAACCGACGCCGACGCCAACAACGCCAACTCCGCTTGGCTGTGAGCGCTACTGAATTTCTGGGCCTTAGTCCCAGACGGATCTTTGAATGAAGCGCTATTCCGGGGGTTAGTCGCTAAAAATACATTTGTCAGCCGATACAGTCGATTTTCATCCGTTCCGTTTGCAAGACACTAGACACTTTTCTTCTGTTCTGTTTTGTGCCAATTATGTGTGTATGAGTATGTGTGTATGTGTGTGTGTGTGTGTGTTTGTGTGTGTGTGAGTGTGTATGCAAGTGCGCGCGAGTATTGGTGCGTTTAAATTTAGAATCGTTTCATTTTGTTAGCATGTATTTATACAGAATGCCGTTTTAATTTGATAACATAACATAACATATTACAACATAGTATTTGTAGTACACCGGTAAACGTCGCTTAGGCGTGCATTTTCCAAATACTCACACTCACACAAACAGTTTTCCGGTCAATCAAATATTGGTGTAATTAATAAAGTGTTTAAAATAAATAATCATAAAATCATAGAAGCAATATTTACGCTCAGAACGTAAAAGGCAAAATACGTTGCAACAGCTTGAGCAACACACAATGCTACCGGCACGGCACGGCGGCGGCTCTGTTTACTTTCGACTTTTCTGGAGAGAGTGATACACAACAAGGTGGTTGTTGCATTTCCCGGCTCTCACGCTGTGCACTCCCAAAAATAGAATACTGCAGCGGAATCAAGTTTCAGGTAGATCCATTAAACATTATTATAGTTAATACACGTATATTATTATATTATGAAAAATATTTCGTCAACTAAAGATAAGAGAATGTATTATTATTATTATTTGCATAAATATATTACATTTACAATCTATTTTATATTAAAAAGTTTCGACGCAATAGAGAAAACATTTGCAAAAGGTCGGTTTCATAAAATACCAACAAAATGAATTTCAAAATGTGTGAAAAGTTTATAATTCAAAGGCACGCGCACCAAACCGCACGCATCGCTACAGGAAAACTGTATGACATGTAAAGAAAATTACTCTAATGAATTTCCATCACAAATGTGCTAACGATATCGACACAACGACTATATATATATATGTTGTATATATTATATACAAATATGTTTTATGCAATTCTATATCACATGCCCGTGGTGGGAACGAAACGTGCAATTTGTTGAATGTGTTATGTTGTTATGCTGCGTTATATTTGAATTATATATATACATATTTATGGAAGAACTTTCGTAAGCAACGTTTCCGCCTCAAGTGGGATTTATTTTTAGTCGAGATCCGTTATGTTATGTGTTCGCTCCGTAATTCCGCAATATTGTTGTTCTGTGTACCGAAAACGAACATAGTACATACATTTGAAATATGTATATATTTTATATAATATATGTATTTACAAATATACATTGTACGATACGAAAGAGAAAGAGAATATGAACTTACATTTGAACTATATACTCAAAGAACTTTTATATACATATACGTATATAATCATTCTTTATGTTATATAAGCCTAAGCTTTTCTGTAGGCATAATACTAAATGAAATATATGCTGATCTAGATATATACTATACTAGATATAAATGTCTATATACAAATAAAAGAAAATGCATTATTCATATTATACAAATTGTTTTAAATGAATAATGGGAGCGTGCATATATATTAAAATACGCTATGTTGTTTTATCATGTTATGGGTTCTTATTCGTAAAGGAGTTTGGAGAAGGAGCCATTCACGAAGAATATAAATTGTATGTCCAGAGTTATATTTGCTTTAAAAATATCTATAAAGAACGTCATCTGTGTGTATCCCTGGGAATTTTATTATAATTTATTTCATATTAAGGAAACTCTTCAAATTGAGCACTTTATATTTTTTCTTGACTGGGACAATTGAGAAAAAACGTTTTTTTGCATTGATGAATATTATTTCAAGCAAAAGGAAATATATTCTTTTATGCACATTTTATGATTTAAAAGAAAAAGAAAAATTATTGAAAACAATGTTTTTATATGATATTTCGCACTGGTGTGTAAATGTTTTTAAAAGAAAATAATTAAAATGTCATTGCGAAACGATAAAATAATAAAAAAAAAAAAATAAGTATTTTGGTCAAGTTTTCATTTTATTCATCATTGTTTCCATTAGCTCATTTTATTTTATCAAAATCTAATTAAATTATCAGAAATTCAAAATAATTTTAATACGAGTACGTTGTCGCCAAATTTACAAGCTGTACTTTAAATGTTAACACAAAGTCGCATGAAACGAATGTTTAACAAAATAAGCATCTCTTGATTTTCTGAAAACTAAATATTTGAAAGGGAACGAATGTTATTTTAAACTGCAAATGGTAGTAATTGAAAAATGTCTCTTATACCATTGGATTAAGAAGATTTAAATATAATAATATGAATTAAAAATAAATCTCATTGAAGAAAATAAAACCTTTTAAACAATGGTATTTATTATTACTTATTTGTTTATTTTTTATGGAATGTATAAAAACTATTATATTTATTCTAATGTCTGCAGTTCCTATTTTATGTATATTTATTTAATATAAATGGATAAGGCAAATAAAGTACATTTATGCCATCCATATTTTTAATTTTTAATATTGAGCTTTCTTTTTTTTAGTTATTTATAATTTTGGGCTAACGTCTCCACAAAGGAAAACCCTTTTTAATATAAAGAATTCTAAATAATTAAAAAAAAACGTTAACTGAATATATTACGCCAAATATAATACAAAATTAAACCTTTAGCAATGAGCCATTTATTACTTGAGTGTACATTAAATATATTTTCAGTATAATATTACTTACATATATGCAAATATAGAAATTATTTAATATCATTAAAACAACTAAGTATAATAAATATTGGAATTCTTATTTTTTTTAAGTTAGGGACTACTTTTTATAAATAAATATTACTAACGTTTACAAATTAAAAACTATTAAAAAAAGGAAAACGTTTTCACCGCAAAATATATTTCTAAATATAATTAAATTCTTGTAATTTTAAATTAGAGTTCGTTTTATTTCCTAAGTTTAAATAAATCATCATCATAAAAAATGTGAATTATGGTTCAAAATTAAATTGCATTATCGACTGAATATCATTTACATATACAAAAATCGTCAGCTCAATCGTGCCTATAGCCATTTTGACTTATCTCTTGTTAGTGTTAATAGAAAATAAACTAAATTCAAATTCATTGTTGGCGAAATTATTAGCTTACAATTTAAGTTCTGAAATAATTTGTATAAAACTTTTCACATTTCACCTATTTTTGTAAAAAACTCAAAATCTGTGTGGATTTTGCTCAATATTTATTAAAATAAAGATAGAAAACTTAACGATTGAGAATTGTGCTTTCAGTATAGGTTTAGATATTATATAATGCAGAAGTTTTGATGTGCTTTAATATACTTTAAGTTTGAAAAATCCATATTAATTCAAATGGTGTTTAAATTAAACAGTACGATATAGTAATAGCCTATATCTTAGCATATAGAAAAGATAGTTTTATTATCAATAGATCTATCCTATTGATATAATAATTGACCTAATTAGTTATAGACCTAATTTTGGTGTTTTTATTTCCGGAAGTCGGGATTAAAATCATTTTTTTCTTCTGTCTCCATTTTTTTAATTATTTTGAACAAACTTGCAAAAACATTTTTAAATTTTATATTTTATATTTAAATATTAAAATATAATATTTTTTCAAAAAAAAATTCTACTGAAAAAGTCATGTTTTGTATGATTCATTAGAAATTCTTTTTTCTTAAAATATTTTTCAATCACATCAATGATTTTTTATATTTACTTAACATAACAACTGTGTCGAAATATTATGTGGCTGTTCAATAATGTATATACCAAATATTTTCGGTAATGCGATAAATAATCACGAGAATTGTTCAGTGTTTACGGACAATTCATCTAGTTGAAAAAACATTTAAAGAGAATTCTAATCAAATGCAATTTATCTCATATATTCAAAAACTTTTTATGAAACAAATATATTTTTCTCCACTCCTTAATTTGTGGCGTAACTTAAAAAATATCGGTATATCGTCTAATTCGGAAACACTTCCACTATTTACTACCAACTCATTAAACAATTACCTCGTTTTTTCAATTCCAACAATCTCCCAAATTCAATCTAATCCTCATCTTCCATCTTTTAATATTGCTCAAGAAACATGCTCTTTTTCGTTTAAATTAATACAAATGCATGATCTCATCAATAATATCTCCAAAATTTCTTCCTCATTCGTTGGCATAGACAGCATTCCTATTCTTGTTGTAAAAATGTTACTTTCCATAGTTGCCCCTTACTTGTTGCATATCATTAATTTTAGTCTAATGTCCTCATTTCCTAAATCCTGGAAAAACTCCAGATCCTATAAGCATAAAGTCTTTTGTGCAATAAGTATCCTTCCTGCAATGCCAAAGATTTCTAAGAAGTTCATCAAGAGCCAGATTGAAGACAATAGTTAGCCAAAATCTCATCAATAAATTTCAATCCGGTTTTCGCTCAGGTCAGAGTACTTCAACTGCCCTGCTCAACGTGACTGATGATATCCGACGTAATCTCGATGAAAAACACTGCGCTCT
>JAAAKO020060590.1:0-10290 GCA_010015015.2 Bolitophila cinerea | reverse complement strand
CGAATGGGCGATTAATACGTTTGCACCGTATAAGTCGCCTGGAGAGGACGAGATTTTCCCTGCAGTTCTTCAGAACATCTTGTGGCTTATCAAAGGTCCTCTCTATGAGATTTTTAAAGGATGCTTGGATTTCGGTTATATGCCGGACACCTGGAGGAATGTTCGCGTAGCGTTCATTCCTAAACCAGGTCAGCCTAAATATGTAACCACCAAGTCATTTAGACCAATCAGTATCACCTCATTCTTCTTTAAATCTCTCAACCACATTCGCGATAGGTTCAATAGGGATGAGGTCTTAATTGATTATCCCTTGCACGGCCATCAGCATGCATACCAAACTGGTAGATTAGTTACATCCGCCCTGCATAGTCTAGTGACGAAGACAGGAAATGGACGACAAGGAAATGGCCCTCCGGACATTCTTTGATATCGAGGGATCGTTTAATAACGTCTCATTCGACGCAGTCCAGACGGCTTATGCTGCCCATGCGCTCAGTTAATTCTGCGTTCGGGCGGTTGAGATACTACGCCTGCCTTTATTTATTCCGATAGTCAAGCGGCCCTGAAATCGATGAGCGTTCCATATTCTCTTCTAGGCTACTGCTTAGCTTTTGGCGGGTGCTACAAGAACTAACACTAAGGTCTCCTGTGGGCCTGGTTTGGTTTCCTGGACCCTCAAAAATACCGGGAAAATCAGAACTGGTAGTGAAGCTCGCTGGTCACTGGACCAGAACCAGCCATCGCATCGTATCGTATCATCAACACTTAGGAAATCGTGGGTGAAAGACAGACTGATGAACAGTAGCCAACTAACACACTGGGTCTCTAAAAGCGGGTGCTAGACATCGAAAATGTTTCTGAGAAGAGTATCTAAATCAGCGCTTCATTTAAAGCGTTAAAAGCTCGGTTTGGATTATGGAATTCTCACGGATCACTGCCGACTAAAAAAGCTCCTCCATAGGATGCGTTTTTTGCTTGCCCATGGGCTATTCAATTTTCGTATCATTTCCTCTCCGAGTGCCCCGCGATTGACATCCTCAGATGTCAAGTGTTAAACTTCTACAAGGTCCCTATAGGCTCGCTCCGCTTTCTTCCTCTTAGTTAGATTGCGGAGTTTGTCAAGAGTTGAAATTTTAAATCAAAATCTTGAAAAAAACCTTAAAAAAAAATCTTGAAAAAAAATCATGAAAAGAAAATTAAAAAAAAAATTAAGTATATTCATAAAAAAATATATAAATATATTATTTGGACGCTGGTCAAATCTAATTATTATTATTATCACATTATTTTACAATCGAAAACAATATCGACATTTTTTTTAATAATTTCGTCCTATTTTTTTGATTTTATAATAAAAACTCCTAAAAATACCAAAAAAATAACAAAAATTTCAGTTGTATAAAAAAACTAAAAAAAAATATTAAAAAAAAAAAACAATAAAAAACTCAAAAAAAGGTTTCCAACCAAACATTTCAATTGTATAAAAAACATTTTACTTTAAAACATAAAAAAAAGTTCAAAATTTACCATGTCCTCGTCGTTGATCCTGGGTAATGCTAAGAGTGAAAATAATAAATTATTTAAAAAAAAACAAGATTTTTTCAAGACTTTTTTTTCAAGATTTATGGTTAATTCAAGATTTTGACATTTAAGATAACGGTCCGCTCGCCTGGTGGCCTTTAAGACTACGACTTCAAGATACGGGTTATAGCTAAATGGGTCCATCCAGTGGCCTATGAGCTAGACTACATTGAAACGGTTTCCCATTCCATGATTATTAGTCATCGGAAAAAAGTGATAAAATATAACATTTTATATTCCAGGTTCCAGGTTAAATCCACACACTTCCAATGACTAATCCTTCGATTATTCATGTTTATAGAAAAAGACAGCCTTACTGGAAATTCTGTGCGTTTAAATTCGAACGGCAAATCGTTTGCAATTATTGGTATTCTTGGATTAACACTTGGAATTAATCCTTTGTTTTTTTTAGGAGGGATGCTTCTATTACATTCCTATAAAAAATATTTATGAAAACTCATGGCTCATGTGATTAATTTGATTTGAAAATATAAATTCTTTTAGAAAAACGTCTTCTATATTTTCCTGCTTTCCATTTTGGTTTTTCCAAATTCCAAATTACCAAAACAAAATCCAAATCCGTTGATAATAAATATTTGTATTTCTTAAAATAAGCATTCAATATCCATCATCCAAAGAACTTGTTTTTCGATTCTGGGCCCAATTATTAAACATATACATAATAATTGGGCTCAGAATCGAAAGTTCTTTGGATAAACCGTTTATTTAGTAGAATTTTATTTGTACTATTTTTTTTAAATAAGACAATAATTATATTTAATGTTATATTTAATGATCCATTATTTTTTTGATCTTCTAAATTTTTTTAAATATAATTTACAGCGACCAGTTCGTGCTGACCGAAGACGGATACGGATCGATTGTGGGCCGCTTCAAGGACATGATCATACGCGGCGGTGAGAATGTGTATCCCAAAGAAATCGAAGACTTCCTGAACACACATCCGGACATCCTGGAGACGCACGTGTTCGGTGTGCCCGACGAGCGCCTGGGCGAGCAGATATGCGCCTGCATTCGGATCAAGAGCACCGCTACCGAGCTCACCCAGACGGACATCCGAAACTTTAGCACCGGAAAACTGGCCCACTTCAAGGTGCCCGCTTTCGTGCGAATTGTGCAAAGCTTTCCCAAGACCACGTCCGGCAAGATCCAAAAGTTTAAGCTTCGCGATCAGTTTGTAGCTGATGCAAAAATGACAATGCAAAATTAATAATAAAATTAATAATAAAATTAATAAAAATAAAAACTACAATAATTGATAATAATAAAAACACATTTGCCATTTTTTTATATATAGAATTGTATTTGTGTATATATATTTTTTTGTATTTGTATTAACGAATTTAAATAATTCTTTGTATAATATTTGTAAAGAGGTGTGTGTTTTTCATCGGTTTCCATTTATTATTCCATTTAAAATTATAATCACGTGTGTTTATCAGTGTTACACTAATGCAAATATTGTGATTCCTAATTTGTGTCCCTTTAAGAAAAGATCCTCGCACAACTCTTTGCTATACACGCTATCAAGTAAATATAGAGTATATATATAGTATACATATTTATAGAGTGCTAATCCTAATTGTAATTTTAAATTTGTAATAAATCGAAAACAAACAAGTTCACAGAGATTTGCATGCTATACTTTATATATATATTTATATATAATTTGTATAATCTATATTCTATAATCTATACATTACGTTTGCAAGAAAACAACATAGTATATTTAAGATTAAATTATATATATATATATATGTATATTATTATCATGTTTATACGCACGTGCTATTTGTGTTTAGCATTTTGTGGCTGAATTTTAAAATGCTATATATTTTATTTCGATTATCTGCTGCTATATTTACGTGTTTTTGTGACCATGGATTTTAAAAGTTTCTAATCGATTGAAGAATTTATTGTAAATATACAAAATAACGTCTCGGCTTCTTTGAAGACACCCGCTGCTTCTCCGATCCTCTCGAAATTTAAAAAAATATTTAAAAAATAAAAATAATAAACACAACACAAAAATTTCTCGGACACGTGTTTTTTTGTTTATTTTTAAATGTAGTACACGTTCACCGAAAACAACATTTTTTCATGCTCTTCAAATGCTTCATTAGTGCTAAAATTGCAAATGTGTATGTGTGTGTGTGCGACTTACCAACTAAATAATAATATTAAAAGAATTTTAAAAAAATATCTAACAGACCTAAGAGTAAACGTAAGAACTTCAACTTCTTCGAAACGTGTCTCAATTAATTATTATTGTATAACAAAGATTTATTAAATTGTTTGTGTGTGTGGTATATTATATTGATTTGTTTTGAATGTATATATATATAATAATAATAGTACAAAGAAGCTAGTTTCTATGTATAGTTATAGTTTTAGATTTAGATGCACTGCGTCTGTGGAGCATTTATAGCTAAAAAGATTGTGTATGTGTGTGGTGTCGACTTTCAAAGTCACCAAGAAATTTGATTTCTCATAAAATGGGGGGGGGGGGGGATTTTGTTAAAAATGATGATTTGAGAATGATGAATCTCATTCTATCCACTGGAGTGGGTTTTTGTGAGTGTGTATAAATATAAATATATATGTATCGCATAAGAACTTAAAAACTATCGTCGTGTCAGACAACTGACTCATGGGCGTACTGGTCACAATCTTCGGACCAGCTCTCGTCCATCGGTGTGCCACCACGACTAGCAACGATTTTGTGCATCAGCGCCTCTTCGATCGATGACCGTCGACGTCCGCCTGATCTCGATGAACTGCTTCGACTCGAACCGGCCGACACAGAGTCATCAGATGAAGCCGTGGATGCCTCATCCTCGGAATTTGTACCGGACACCATTGCCTCACCGGCCGACTCCTTGATCTGCTGACATTTCTTGAGATCCTGCACCGAAGGATGCGTCGCAAGACTCGGACACAGTTCCGGTCGTGGTGTTGTCAGGGCGGCCGTACTGCATGTGATCAGGCCACGTTTGTTCGTTTGCTTGAACGCATTGCCTCGCCGGAATTGTGCGTACGATCCCTCACCGCCGTTTATCGAGTTTGCGCGAAGCCGAGACTTCGGTGAGCCCTCGGCTTCGGACTCTTCCGAGAGCAGCAGATCCTTTCCGTTTTCTTTGGCAAGCACGTTTCGAGAACGTTTTATGTTTGGTGAACTACTGCACAGTGGATCCTTCCACGAGGACGCCACGTCCAGGTGGCGAGAGGCTGTGGAGTTTGAGCGCAGCACAACGTCCGCTGATTTTATACTGACCGACTTGGAGCGAAGCCGTGTGCACGGCTGTGCTGGTGACGATGGCGTTGAGTCGGAATGGTGACGCAGAATGGATGCAGCCGAAGCGGACGTGGACAGTGCGTTTCCATGGGAAAGCTGTCGTTTGACCGCTGGTGACTGATGCGATCGCTCACTGAAACTAGACCGGAACGAACCGGCACGTTTGACCATACGCGTGGCTAGCTCTTCGGCGGTTTCTTCATCGTTCATTTCTAGAACCCAGGACACGGAATCACTCTTCTCAACCACACCCTTTATGACCGGAGACGTAGGCTGTGAGATGTCGTCCATTTGAAAGCAGTCGATCGTTTTGTCCAGGTCACGGAAAACATTATCCGATGCGCAGCATTCGGCTGACACACCGTTGCTTGTCTCCTGGCCGTACAAACTTGACTTGGACTCGTTCAATAGTTCCGACTGGTCCTGATGGCTCTTCGAGAGCTCCGTGATAACGGTCGCGAATTTCTCCGAGTTCCGCTTTAGTTTCCATTTCAGCTCTTCGTTGTGCAGCGAAAGCTTGTTGCGACTGGTCGCTTCATGTGCATACGATTCCTGAAGGTGTTTGTTCTTTTGTAAAAGATCCCTGCGAGCAAAAAGCAGAAATTAGTAAAGGAAAATTAAAAAAATAGTTTGAGTTATCTTACTTCTCTTCGTCAGTCTTCGCCTTCAGCTGAATCTGCACGTCCTCAAGGCGTGATTCCAGACCGGAGATCTTGATCAGAGCATTCGGAAGGGCGTCCGCAGATTTGTGCAGTTCGTGATTCTGTTTACGCAAATCCGAGATTTCGCGTTGCTTCAGCTCCAGGACACACCGCAAACTCTCGATCTCCTCCTGTAGCATTTGTGGGCGCGGCAGCGAGGAGCGTGGCGACAGGGATCCGTCCGAGTTCTTGGGCTGACGCAACACCTCGATCTCGCCCTGTGAGATATTCAGTTTTTCCTCTAGCAGTCGCTCCCTTTGCCCGGCTTCCTGGTGCATTAGCTCCAACGCTCGATTCAGTGTGTTCAACTTTTCGATGAGATCTTTCTCGCGGGCAGCGGCTGCCCGAAGCCGATCGCCGAACTCGTTCTCGCTTGCGTGCACCTTTTCGCGCAGCTCATTCTCGGTCGAGCTAAGCGTTGCGACGCGTTTCAGGAGTTCCAGTTCTTTGTCTTTGGCTAGCTTAGCTTGAGCTTCGTGGGTGGCGACTAGGGCATTGTGCTTTTCGAGACACAGTTCGATGGTTTTCTGGCAGACGGCCTCTTTGTCCGCAAGTTCCGCGTCGAGTGCGCTAATGCGCTCTTTGGCGGATCGTTCGAGTTCGGCTAATGATTTTTCGACTGGAATTCAATAAATCCGGAAGTTAGAGATAATTCAACAGATTAAAAATTGAAGAGTCAATTTATTTACCTTTGCTAAGCTCGCATCTATGTAAATCCTGCAGGTCCTTCTCTCGGGCTGCATAGTAGCTATCCTTTTCGATGAGCTGTTCCTCGAGACCACTGCACACCTGGCGTGAGTTGTCCAGCTGTAGTTTAGTGTCAAGCAGTAGTTTCGTGGTCGACTCATTGTTCTTCTGCAGATTTGGTCCGTTAAAGGCATCCAGCTGAAAACAGAAGAAGAAAAATACCTGTTAGTTAAACATGTGTGATCATGGAAATTAAATTAGTTTAAATATAATAACCAATAGCTTCAAGGCACACAATCCCATTATTGTGTATGTAAATACGTTTAAAAATTATTAATTATTCGAATGCTGAGACAATGCAATTGGCTCCAAGTGGTTCACTGCTTCAGAGCTCACGCACAACTGAAAACCAGTCGCTTCGATCAAGTGCAGTCAAGTATGATCATGAAATTGCATGCACGCACGCTGCAAACGCCAACATCGTGCAAAGATATCGCATTACAATATTATTCTATGAGTAATGATTTGTTATCGACTCTAGAGTCTAGTCTCTAGTGTTTATACTATAACATTTAAATTCTGCGATAGCGACCGAGCCTTCGCCTGATTGCAGCATTATTTGTAGGACTAGATAAGTACATTCCAATATACTCTCTTAATTTATCACTATAGCACAATTCCAGAAAATTATATTACCATAAGAATATCCATATCCATAATGTTCAGCATCTTTAGGCCGTTTTTCGTTTGAGAGATCACAGTTAAGTAAAGAATAAATAGTTTTAAAAAGGCGCGTTATTCCTGAGACATCGACATGGCGCGAGAACGGAGTAGTATTTCTTATAATAGAAAAAGCACAATCACAGTTTTAGGCTACACTTATTTTAATATATTCCTTGAGGAGAGTACAGAGAGATGCGTCGCGACCGACGAGCTGTTTAAGACTAACTCCTACTAAACAATTCTGCCAGTAGGTCCTTGTAGCTCCGTACAGCAGAATTTACCTGTCGCCGGTCCGCGAATTTCGTACCTACACGAACATTCTAAATATTTACGACAGGATTATTATTGAGGATCGTTCATGCAAATATATGCTCTCCATACCTGGCGACGACACCTTCAATAAACGACGAAATGTGCGAGTGTGTGCGGATCTCTTAGTTGAGATGCAAAATATACCTGAAAAGGTATTTTAAAACTGATAGCGTACTTAGTACGGACAATAATGTTTCGACACCTCCGCAAAAAAAACCGTCATCGTCATCGTGGTATAGTCATCTCGGGGACCTTTAAATTTAAATGTGTGCTCACATCTTTAAAATGAACAAACGCCCATTTGCCTATCTGTATATGTGTACTCGCATTTAAGGACATCTGTAATATGCAAATGAAGAGATTTAAAGAGATGCACACACTGAATATCGCATGCGCTTCTTTAAAATCAAACAAAATGCAAGAAGGTTTTTTCCAAGAAAATTCCTATAATCTTAAGCCAATATATGCAAATGAATCTTGCGGAACTCATTCAAAACTTATCTCGTGTTTACCGCCCGCGTGAATGTTTTAAAAATGTCACCGTTTAGTTATCGAACATACGATCTGGGCATACGATCTGAAGATGAGTAATGATCGTGGCCTTAGGATACCTATGAAGAGTGTCTTAGTCTCTCTGCAATCCCGCATGTTATTTGCCGATGACTCACTTTATGTTTGCGGGTACAGTTTAAAGTTTAAATTCCGAATTACTGTTAATCTGTTGTTTCTGAAAGACTATCGAGTGCTAAGAATGAATGTAGATTAGATTTTATTTGTATCGAGGAGAAACTCACTATCAATTCTTAAGATACTACAAGTATATTCAAAATTCATTTAATCATATAAATATATTTTATATTTAAAGTATTCTAGATATTTGCGAAATTTTCTTAATGTTACAAAAATATTCTCCGTATTTTTATTAATCGTGTTCTTGATACTCGATATTCGCAATATATCATTCATATTCTTTATATACTCGCTATATTCGCGAATACATTACAATATTCGCGATATTCTGCGTATTCCTCGCGATAGTTGCACATATTCTCATTATTCGCGAATATATTATGTTGTATATATTCTAAATATGCACGCATATATTTTAAAAATTCATAAAATTATATATATATATATATATGTTATAAATTTAAAGTATTTTATATATTCGCGAAATATTCTCAATATTACAAAAATATTCTTGGTATTTTTAATAATTGTTTTATTTGTATTCTAAAATAATTTTCCATATACGCAATATATTATTCTTATTCTTTAAATACTCGCTATATTCGCGAATACATTACGATATTTGCGATATTCTTGATATTCCTCGCGATAGTTGCACATATTCTCAATATTCGCAAATATATTATATTATATATATTCTAAAAATGCATGCATATATTTTTAAAATTCATAAAATTATATATATATTCTAAATTTAAAGTATTTTAGATATTCACGGAATATTCTCAATATTACAAAAATATTCTTGGTATTTTTAATAATTGTGTTCTTTGTATTCGAAATATATTCTCCATATTCGCCAAATATTATTAATATTCTTTGTATAAATTCATTTTATATATTCGCAAATACATTACGATATTGCGATATTCTTGATATTCCTCGCAATAGTTGCACATATTCTCAATATTCGCAAATATATTATATTCTATATATGCACGCATATATTTTTAAAATTCATAAAATTATATATATATTCTAAATTTAAAGTATTTTAGATATTCTCGGAATATTCTCAAAATTACAAAAATATTTTTGGTATTTTTAATAATTGTGTTCTTTGTATTCGAAATATACATTACGATATTGCGATATTATTGATATTCACCGCGACAGTTGCACATATTCTCGATATTCGCGAATTCATTATATTGTATGTATTCTAAATATGCACGCATATATTTGTTAAAATTCATAAAATTATATATATATATATTCTAAATTTTAAGTATTCGAGATATTCGCGAAATATTCTCAATATTATAATATTTTTTTTTGGTATTTTTAATAAGCATCTTCTTAATACTCGAAATATATTACATTACAATATTATCGATATTCTTGATATTCCCGCGACAGTTGCACATATTCTCGATATTCGCGAATATATTATATTTTAAATATGCACGCATATATTTTTAAAATTAATAAAATTATATATATATATATATATACATATTTTTATATATATATTTTAATTATAAAGTGTTTTAGATATTCGCGAAATATTCTAAATATTATAATAATTTTCGTGGTATTTTCAATAAGCATATGCTTGATTTTCGAAATATATTATTCATATTCTTTAAATACTCGCTATATTTGCGAATACATTACGATATTTGCGATATTTTTTATATTCCTCGCGATAGTTGCACATATTCTAGATATTCGTGATTATCTAATTTTGTATTCCTAATATTAGCGAAAATTACTAAAGTTCAGTCTACGAAAAAGGCCTATCAACAATTTACTTTTAGAAAATAAAAGATTTGTTTCATAGATTGGGAAAAATATATTTTTTTAATTCAAGGTAAGTGAGTTTGCTATAAAATTAAAGGTATTTAAAATATCTTTAATTTGAAAATAAAATGGAAGGAATTTATCGTTAAAAAAAACCGAACAACAGTGTAAAGATTTTTTGGCAATGGTGTCCACCAACCCGAAATTAGAAGGGCTATATAGGTTTGACGTTTTATAAAATAATGGCATTTTTTTCGATTCCTTCAAGGCGCATTTCACTCCGAGAATATGGTGTACACGTGCAAAATAATATCAATAATATCGATAATATTATAATAAATAATAATAATTTCTGATAATATACTTCATACTAATAATAATATCAATAATATTGTGAAAATATTAAAAATATAACAAATAATATCATAATACATAAAAAAAAAAAATATCAAATAATTATCGATAATAACACTAATA
>JAAAKO020060579.1:0-10290 GCA_010015015.2 Bolitophila cinerea | reverse complement strand
GTCCGTCTCTTTTCTCACTTCGGCTAAAAACTTTCCTATCAAGGGAAGTCACACCAAGAGAGATTTCAAATACCAAATTGGATCGAATCGTCTCTTTCATAGAGCAATCCAAGTGGTTTGAATATAAGTGATACGTTTTTCTATCACTGGGGAGAGGCATAATGGGCCCAACTTTCGAGGCCTGCATGATTACCCTCTTTAGGGAGGGTGAATCTCCCTAATTAATTAATATCTATCTATGCTCGGGACGAATTAGCCTAGCACCAGATAAATATCAATCGATACCAAACCAACCACACTTAACCCAACCCCTTTATAAAATTATTTAAAACTATAATTTTATCAAAACTTTGACCTTTGTAAAATACCGCCTAACAAAATTACCTTTTTGAAGTCTGGAGGAGCTCCTTATAAAATTAATACGCTCACCAACCTCGACGGCACTAAAAATTGTCAAAATATTAGCCTCAATTTGTTTTAAATTACAAAAAATATTTAAACTACCATTTAAATAGAATTTCATTATTATACTTTCATAGTATACTTCTTTACATCAATGGGTTAACCGTGCACATTGAACACACTCATTTCATACGACAAACGTTCGACAACCTGTACAGCGCCTCTACACTACCGTCATCACAGCATAAAACCAAAACTGCCGTACCTGTACCAAGTGTCATGTGTCACCTCACCTTAAATTGCTTTTCAGACCAATCCGTGTACTAAACTATACAAACAGAAGAGCTGCTCGTTTAACGTGCACCCTCCTGCATTTTTATTGTTACCTGTACCTGGGTAGAATGCCGAATCGTTTTATCAGTCGTAATTATGATAACATAATTGTTTAGATTGTAAAATACCAGGTAGTGTCAGTTTATGTGTGCGGTTGCCGTTCAGTCGCACAGAAATATACAAAAAGGACAGTCGCGTTTTTGTTTGTTTGAGTGTGTGTGTGGGAAAGTGTATTCTCAAAAATAGATCGGAGTGTGACTTCACTCGGAATTTGCGTCTTTTGTGTAATCATCTTTAAGATTTATCGATAAACATGGAAATGTCTAGCGGCACCGAATGGCAGACCCCGTACTTTCGGCAAAAGGTCGCCGTTCGCATGTAAGTCATAACCTCATTTTAAATATAATATAATAGTGTATAATAATAGTTGTTTTAGTTAAGTGCGTAAAATAGAATCTAAGATGTTTTCAATTTTCTGTGCAAATACAATTCTTATGCTTAATTTGATTACAATACATGATACATGCAAACGTTCAATATATGGTATGAGATTTTCCGCTTCAATTCCGTTTCTTATAAGTTTCAGTTAAAAAGTCGTGAGGTTCGTCGTTGTGGCCTTGAGAAAGTTTCTTAGAATATACATTTCTTGAGCGTTATCAATATTATGGTAAGCAAGAAATGCTACTATGCGTTTTTATTGTCATGAAGATGAACGCGTACATGATAGAACACGATTATTGGTGAGATTTCATGTGTTCCATGCACATGCACAATGCAAATGCAACTCGTCTCTTCTGACGTCATGCATGCAAGAAGCTTATTAAATACTTGTCTTGTCGTCATTATTGATACTTCTGCATTCACAACGGGGTGTCATGTGACCAAAGAATGCCACTATAACACCGGTGTTGCATATTTGGTTTATGCTTTTTAATTGTTGATAATACGAGTAGTTATATTGATTATATAAACATTTGCATATATCAATGTATTTATTTATCTGTTTATAATTAAATTTAAGGCTATTTTTAATTTAAACTATATTCATTTAACAACTTATATAGTGTTCATGTGTTATTGTCAAGTTTAATCATCACTTATTATAGTTTAAAACATGTGGTTCAAGTCTAAGCCGCCTGACAAAATCATTATTACTTTTTTATCCGATCTGACTAAATATTATTTTAAGATAAAGTATAAAACGGTAAATATAATTGATGTATAAATGGGCTCACCCCTGTTTATTGTTACAAAAAAATGCTATATGGCCATACAATGTGTTAGATTAAAGTATAATTCATTATATAGAGTAAATATTTAAAATATTTTTTTTAATATTTATGGGGTTATTTACCATAAATTCTACCGATTTTATAATGAAATATTGTACCTTCATAAACTAATAAAAACAATAAAATAAAAACAAAAACATTTTAAAAATATGTTTTTTCGTGTAGGTACGGGATAATAACTTTATCTTTTATTATTTTTTTAACTAATCTTTTCCCAAAAAAAGTTTTTGATTTTTATTGAAATTAGAATTACCACATAAACTTCATTATTCTACTATTTTAATAATTGTCAACAATATAATAGTTACAATATTTACATATTATAAACTACCACAAAATATAAATACAATATAAAGTCCCACTTTAAACGCATTCATTTAAAATTCGTTTGCACGCGCCACTTTTTCTGCGCACCCTGTGCACGCATATTCAACATGGCGTTTATTGTGGAAATAACAACTAGCCAACTCGCATGACTCGCGCCTCGATTTTGTTGAATATTTTACGAGTTTTCCAGCACATCCGAGATTATAGTTTTCGGGAGATTCGAGCTTAGCCATGGCCGAAGATTGGCAAACTCCCTCTTTCCGGCAAAACCTTGTACATAAAATGTGAGTTATTCAAAAACGACAACAACAACATTTAGCAAAACATATACAATACAAACTTATACAGATTAACATACAGCGCAAACGCAACGTGAGAGTGTGTGTCATGTTTTGTTGTTGTTTACTGTGCTGCTCCGCTGCTATACTGAAACTTATATTTTGCGCGAACAATAACAAAGAATAATAACATTGCACTTCAGCATGTTTTCTTTTTATTATTTTGCAGTGATTTTCCGCAGAAGTTTATGGAAAATTGCAAATAATGCACACGGCGTAAGGGCATTATTATTTTATGAAATGTTTTATTGCATATGTTTTTATAATATATACAGAAAAATACTGTTAGATTATATTTTTAGATATCTAGGTCTTAGTGGATGTACTTGATTTTTTTTTTTTTTTTTGTAATTCATTAAAATATACATACATATTTAGATTATACAGATACATATTTGGATTATATGGATTATGCTTATGGCATGCATATGTTTCTATTGTACGAAAAGACCTTACAAGTGTGTTTTGCTTTAAGAATATGTTTTTGTTTGAATGATAATTACCATTATTTATATATTTGATAATTCTCACATTACAGTCTAAATCATAAAATCCAATTCTTATAAAATGTTCTTTAAAATGTGGATAATTAGTATATATATAAAGATTGTTATTCGAATTATTTTTTAATCTAAGCAAAATAAAAAACAATTAAATAAAAAGAGGCTGATTGGTGAACCATTTATTACATATAAAAGTAAAAATCCAAAAAAATAAAATAAATTTATTTTTTATACATTGTGCCAGTCTGTTTTAACTTGTTTTAAAACAAAGTCTCTAGCTATTTAGAATTTTATCGCTGTAATGACTGTATTGTATATTATATTTTATTAAAAAAAGCATTTTTGAATTTTAAATCTTTATACTATACTATATACTGCATTATTTAATGTTAAGACACAATCAAACGCATAAAATAAAAAATAAAACTAAACATTTTTTATCGTAATTTCTTTTAGCAATGAAGCCATTCAACAGTCCAACATGACGCCAAACCGCAATGGCACCGAAATGGAAAGCCATGTTTTCTCAAAAGCTCGCACAAAGGAAGAGTATCTGGGCTTCGTGGCCAAGCTTATTATCCACGTCCGAGGTAGCACTGAATCACCGATTCTTGGCAATTTGTTCTAACGTTTTTTTTTCATTTAGATTCCAAGGCAAAGAATGCTCAACAGGTTCAGCACCAACAGCAGCAACAACAACAGCAGCTGCAACAACAACAACAGCAGCAACAACAAAATCCAGACGTCAATAACGCCGGTACGCCTGGCATGCAGGACCCTATAAATGCTTTGCAAAACCTGGCCAGTCAGGGCAGTCGAAATCCAATGCAATCGCAAATGATGTCGCTGGGCGGTGTTGGCGTCGGTGGAGGTGTTGGAGGTGGTGTCGGACAGGGCAACTCAATAATGAATGTCGGTGGTCCTGGTGGTCAGCCCGGAGGCAATAATTTAAATGTGCTACAGAATTTGATACATGTTTGTGTTTCAATTTATAATTAAAAGTAAATAAACTAATAACTTTTTTTCGTTTTCAGCAGCAACGTCCCGGTCAACAGCAACAAATGCAGAATCTACCCAATATGCAAGGTGCTCGTGGTGTACTTGGCCAACAACAAATGGGCGGAAATATGGGACAAGCAAATGTACCGCCAGGTGCGATGGTAGGAAACAATATGAATATGGGCGGACTTAATCAAATGGGTCAGAATGCCGGCGGTCCAATTGGCGGTGGTGTTGGCAGTGGAGGTGGGGTTGGAGTCGGTGGTGGTCAGATGTCCGGACAAATGGGACAGATGGGCCAAGGTCAGATGCACTCAATGACAGTGGCACAGCAACAACAACAGCAGCAGCAGCAGCAACAACAACAACAACAGCAGCAGCAACAACAGCAAATGGCTCCAATGAACAATATGGTTTCGATGGCCAATTCGGGTCCCATGGTCCAAAATCAAATGGGTGTAAGTGTACACGACAAGTCTATCTCTATAAAGATATTTCTTTAATTCATTCATTTCAGGTTGGTATCAATTCTCAGATGAATAATCAAATGTCACAGATATTGGGTCGTATTAATGTGGGTCCTGGTGGCGGAGGCGTTGGTTCCGGTGTCGGTGTTAGTGGTGTTGGTGGCGCAGCTGGTGGAACCGGTAACGTTAGCGGCATGGCAGGACATGTAATGAACAGCCAAATGGGACAAATTAACGCAGGAAGTGGCGTAAGTGGTATGCCAAATGCACCCGGAAACATGGGACCTCAACAACAACAGATCGGACCAAACGGTCAGATGCCGATGAACTCACAGATGCCAATGAATCAGCAAATGCCTATTGGTCAGGCAAACATGGCGCAGTTAAATCCTCAAGG
The DNA here is from genome assembly GCA_010015015.2 of Bolitophila cinerea. Classification (NCBI taxonomy): domain Eukaryota; kingdom Metazoa; phylum Arthropoda; class Insecta; order Diptera; family Mycetophilidae; genus Bolitophila; species Bolitophila cinerea. Next base: position 5,232 of record JAAAKO020060579.1, on the reverse strand, counting down.
TATTTTTTTGTTTTATATTACTGTCAATATCTATAAATTCAATTTTAATCTATACATATTTTCTGCGTCGCAAATTCAGCTTGTAAACAATCTACGTTACATTGCCACGATACATAAACCTAAACACTCAATAAATCTATTTATAATCATATGACGTAATTTCTAGTGCAGCTGTATAATTACAGTCATATTTTTTTATAAAGTTTTTATTTTTTATAATAAAAGAACAAATGCAAATATAGTAAAATAACAATATTACAGTTAAAATCATAATGTTTGAAAACAAAATTACCGTATTGCTTATTTCCATCAACGCAATTTGAGCTTTTTGTTGTCGTAATTGTGTGAGTGTTCGTTTATTAAGCGACGGTGTTTGTATATATAGAAATTGTGATCTTTTTGCTTTTTAGATTATTCACGTCCAGTAATTGCATTATTATCTCGTTGCAGGCCAAATAAATATGTCAAATCAAATGTTAAACATTCAGCACATGGGACGCAACAAAGAAATGATGATGAATAATTCACCTAATATGTATCAAGGTAATATATATATATACATTTTTTTCAAATAAGAAACTAGAATATGCAAATTTTTTTTTATTGTGCAGTGCGGAACGCTGGACCGAGTCCGTATTTCCGCAAGAGTCCCAGTCCATCGGCACCATCCCCCGCTAATATGGGCGGACAGCCACATCAAAATCAAATGGTTCCTAGTCCGGCTCTGGCACCTTCACCACAGATGCCAAACATGATGTCACAACAGCGTAACGGTATGATCATACTTCTGCACAATTGAATTTTGTTTTTAAATATAATATGTTTTTTACGTTACGTATATTAACAGTTATGGCTCCATCGCCCAGCTCTTCAATTAACACACCTGGTCAAGCAGCTGCAGCGCCCAGTCCGTTGAATGCTCACGATGAACAACAGTATCGTGAGAAATATCGCCAGCTCACCAAGTACATTGAGCCACTGAAGCGAATGGTTGCCCGAATCGGAAATGATGGCAAGGACTCGAGTAAGATTTGCTAATATTTCTATGAATTTCTCTTTTAATCTTTTTTTTAATTGTTTTACAGACGAAAAACTTTTAAAGATGAATAAACTGCTGGAGATTTTGTGCAATCCTAGTCGTCGTATTCCCCTGGAAACGCTGCTTAAGTGTGAAATAGCACTCGAAAAGATGGACTTTAAGGCCTACTTATTTGTGTCCACCGGTCCTCAGTTTGGCACCTCAAAGGAACATCAGGTAAACAGTGCTCAGCTTTTATTCAATATTGTATATATATATTAATTGTCTTTCATAATATTTAAAGATCAACAACCCACTGCTCGAGGCCGTCAACTCTAATTTGCAAAGTCCGATTGGAAATCATACACTGCAGCGCACCTTTAGACCTTGTATCGAAGCGCTGTTTGGTCCAGACATCAAGTAATTCATTCTTACTATCTATACATTTCTCGATTACTTACAAATTTGTTTGTTTCCCCAGAAATATCACACCGCCGGCAAAACGACAGAAAACGTATCATGATGATAACGTGTCGTCAACAGGTCTCGATATTCCACACGTGCTACAGGGCGAGATTGCACGGCTCGACCAAAAGTTCAAAATCTCAGTGGATCAATCTTCGCAGTCGGGTACAAGAATCATCAAGCTTGTCTGCTATTTAGACGACAAGCATCTACCATGTGTGCCTCCTGTATGCGTTGTCATACCAGGTAATTAACACCAATTCTTTTTTAATTTTTTTTCTATAAATTTAAGTTTATTATTTTTTCTACCAGACGACTACCCCTCGTCGGCGCCCAGTTGCAAGCTCATCGAACAAGAGTACAATGCGACGCCATTTTTAGTCTCTGTACAGGGTGCGCTTGTGGCACGCATATCCAAACTACCAAAACAGTTCTCACTCTCTCACCTACTCGATACATGGGAGATGTCTGTGCGCCAGGCTTGTTCACCGTCACGCATCAATCCCACCACCACGTCCGTTCTGCTGGGCATCTAGACAATATTAAAGTGTTAAACACGTACACACATATATACATACACATTACACATGCATGTGCATTCTATTTAAGCTATAAGTGTTTTACTAACGGACCATCGCAACGCAGGGCACGATGCGGCTCCAAACAGCTGATAGAACAACAACAACAAACCTTACCACAAGCATTCGAGGAAAATGTAATTTTTACAAATACACAATAAATGTGTAGAGCTCGGCTGTAATTCTCAGATTACACATACACTGTGAAAAAAATAATATGTTATTGTGTTGTTTTTTTTGTATATGATATATATTTGTATATTGTTTAGACTTGCGGCGAGATGCGTAAAAGGAATTTTTGGTGATAACTGTTGTGATTTTAAACGCGGTTTTGGTTGAGTGAATACAAAATATTCAGTTAATAAAAAACATGTTTGCGATGCAATACCAGTAAATTTTTGATAACTTTTTTAAACTAGAAAATGATGTATTTTGTACTTTTACATTGCTGCACGTTTGAATAGAAGGTAATAAGGATTATAAACGCTTCGAAAATAGCTGGTTCATATAAAAATTTAGTTATTTTTATAAAACAAACACTTTTTAAATGATTATTTATAAAAGTAAAAAACAACAGTTCTATTCTTGCATTAGTTCTCAAAATTATGTTTTTTTTTTGTTAATGTATATCACTTTTAATGTTAAAAAATACAGTCTTATAAATATTTTTAATTTAAAAAAATGTTGCATATACTTACTTTGAATTTAAATTAGAATTTTGTAAAGAGCATTAATTGCAAATTTAAAATGCGGTGACGATGATGATGACTATAAATACAATTAGTTTTTACTTTAACAATATAATAGGTAGGCTACAAATAGAGTGCTAAACATAACATTCTATTTGTTCACAAAACATATATAAAAAATGGGCATCTAAAGAAAACGGTGTGCACGCAGTTTAAAAAAAAATTAATGGTTCAGATTATATTTTCTCATTTATGTTTTTGAAGCATGTTTTTTTCTCAGGGTATTTCTTTTTATTTTAGAGATTATTTTAATGTGCACATATTTTAATACATATTTTATCTTAATTTAAAAAAACATCATTTTTTATAAAATATGGATCTTCAATTTCTTTATGAATTCTAACTAAATGCAATTTCCTAAAAAATGTAATAGGAAAACTCCCTGAATGTTTTTGTAATCAAACATTTATTCAAAAATGTACTTATTTTTTTTTTAAAATTGAATTAGGTTTTTTAAAATAGCGACGAGATCTTATAGAAATTGCAAAAATTTGACCTCAAATTATATTGCAAATGAAAAAAAATCTTAAATTTATGAATTCTTTTTAAATTATTGAAGAATCGAAATATAAATGAAGAAGGAGAAACAGGCAATTGACATTTTGGTAAAAAAATAAAGACTCAAATGAAAACCTCGGAGTCACGAAAAAAACTTCCGAATCTGCATAGATGACTTGAAACAAAAAGAAGTTTTTTTAAATTAATTAAAATTCTAAACATTTTATAATAATGACTTTTTCGTTTTTGTCTGTAATTTTTAATAATTATAAAATATCGTTTTATAAATATAAAATATACTAATTACAAAAAAATGCACTTAGTGCATTTTATAAACTATTTTTCAGTATAATTTATTAAATATTACCTCAAAAAAATATTTTAAAATTCAAAACATGTTTGTTGTTTTTTTACAATTGTTTACCACTTTTAATTTATTTGTTAGTTAAAACTTTAAAGCATGATTTCTTAGAGACATTTTAGTTTTAAATTGAGTTTTTTCTATGCTTTCATAACAACGTAGTAAGTGTATCTTCCCTCTAAGCCTACGATATATAAAATATTTAAAAAAATAAAAATATATATATTTTAGGTCGCGTGCAAACGAGTCTATATGTGCTAGATGTGATCTTAATCGGATAAGTTGAAGTGGTTTAAAAAAGTTTCGAAATATAACTCCGGTCACATATACCAAAAGTAAAGTTAAACGAAAGTTTTAAAAAAATTATAAATTTAAAAATACAAATAATTTGTTTATATAATCAAATGTCTTCAGACTAATTTCCTGACTCAAATTAAGGCTTTTTGGTTAAAAGCGCTATAAACATTTAAAGTTAGTTTAAAGTTTTTATGAATTTTGTTTATTTAAATAAATATTTATTTAAATAAATATATTTCAGGATCATTTTTCTTTAAAAAAAACTTATTAGTTTTTACACCCTTCCCAAAATTGTTGCGGATACTCAAAGTATATGTAAAGGAAATCATATTTAACCAAGAGGCATGTTTAATTGATACAAATGTATGCATTATTATTAGATTTTACCTTCTCCATCCCAAAAAATTGTTAGGGTGGTCGGTCGTCTTTTGTTGGTTCAAATCCATATTTGGGCATACCAAACAAGTTACATTTAAATGTATTATCCATAAAAAGCTTGGACCGTATCGCAACGGCACACATAAGGTTAAACATAAACAGTCCGAGAAGGTATTATTTGAAAATAATGAAAATAATTGTGAGTAATTGTTAAATAAGTAATAATAAGTGGTCTGTGTAAGTTAAAAGAACACTTGCCGAAAAAAGTGTTTTCAGATGGTTACAGACTTGGCAAACGAAATTAAAAATTACCAAGGTTTTGACGACACTGCCGACAATTTATTAAAAGCACCAGATGGAGTCGTGATTCATTGATTATTTTTACAAAATCATCTGGTAGTTTAGCCTCTATGCCGCCAATGAAGGCCCAAAAAGGAAAATCAAAGGAGCGCCCATGTCTGGTTATCATAGATATGCCAGTACAAAACTATGAGTTACTAGAGTTAATATCTATATGGCTAATAAACTTTCTCGCTCTCTGACATCAAACAATGGAGGATTTATAATGCAAAGGGTGAATCGAAATACTTAAAGAAGAATGATTTTCATACTGATAGATCTGAATGAGTTTTTGATGGTTACATATAGGTTGCCTTCCAGTGGGACCACGAAAAAAAAATGTTCGAAATTGATCGAAATATAGTTATATTTTAAGTTAAGTACATATACTTTACTTGGAGAATTATTTACCAATTAAATGGGGTTTAAATCAAAATTAATACCAAACATTTGCTTTATATTTGATCCCAAACACCAAGCATTCGTAAAAATCTTGCAGAATTAACTTTTAATTAGCCACAGGCAAACCATTTGTTGGGGTTGGTGATC
>JAAAKO020060568.1:0-10294 GCA_010015015.2 Bolitophila cinerea | reverse complement strand
CCTCGATTCGAATATTTTGCTATAGAAAATAATCCAGGGCCCTCCCTTCGACGATGTTTCTATAGAAAATGATCGAGGGCCCTCGATTTGACTATTTTTCTAAAGAAAACAATCAAGGGCCCTCCATTCGACTATTTTTCTATAGAAAATGATCGAGGGCTTTCGATTTGACTATTTTGCTATAGAAAATGATCGAGGGCCCTCAATTTGACTATTTTTCTATAGAAAACAATCGAGGGCCCTCGATTCGACTATTTTTCTATAGAAAATGATCGAAAGCCCTTGATTCGACTATTTTCTATAGAAAACAATCGAGGGCCCTCGATTCGACTATTTTTCTGACTATTTTTTTATAGGAAAAACATTTAAATAAAAAATATCAAAATTTCAATGATTTTAAAACATCATTAAAGCTTAGACATCCTTGACACAACTTAACTGTATAAAACTTCTTTGTTTACAAAATACTACAAAACATGGACGAAGACACAATGCTTTCCTGTTTCGCGGATTTGCCACAGCATTTCCTGGTCTGTGTCACCGTTCACAAGGCAATGAATCTAACAACGCTTAACGCTGACACTTTCGTAACCGTTCAAGTAGACAAGAACACCAAGAGCACAGCTGTGTTTCGAAACTCAGACAGTCCGTTCTTCAATGAGTATTTTGTATTTGAGCTGTACTTCAAGATTGCTGAGATCCGACGGATGACTGTATCCGTGCAACTTTTCCAAAAAACCGTTTGCGTCAAAAAGAATGTGTGCCTAGGTGAAGTCGTACTAGACCTGAACACTGTCTGGACGATGCCAAGTTGGGTGCAGCTAAAGTTGTGTATCTTTGATTAGCTAATATTGAATGTTTTATATACAGATCATGCCTTTCACAAGAAATGGGCTCAGCTGGTGAACTGTCTGACCGCACCGGATTCAGTGGTTCCTCTTGATCCCGCCGAAAGTTTGAATATCGGAAAAGGATATCTTTTATTGGATATGGCTATTATTTCAAAGGATCAGATGCCGTTTCCTATACCCGTGGATGTACGAGATGCAGATAATATTGAAGAGTAAGACTTGGATTTTTATAATTTCCAATGTTATAATAAACTTCTGAAATCAGGAACTTACTGTATCCTGTGGCAGCAAACAGTGAAATGCCGGCAGTTAAGTATGTCGTGAGTATTTTTAAGGGATTCTTTGTGGAAAAGGCTGACTTTGCCGTTCAAGTTAGTTTTGGAGGAAGAATTGTAAGACTATAAATATTTATCAGATTTAATTCCTTGAGATTTAAATTCACGCATTCTTATAGATAACCACGAAGAAATTGTGCCGAAATACAAAATCACCGGAATGGAATGAACAGATCACCTTCTTTGTGTCCCCATATCCGACTATGTGTAAAACCTTTGTGATACAAATTCTGAAGAGTGAGTTGATTGCCTGGAAGACTTTCTGTGATCTAGAGATACGAACTGATGAAATTTCTTATGAGCAAGATGAAATTGAGAATCGTGTGTTTCAGATAAATGATTTTATTGTAAAAATTATATCTTTTTATGTTTCTGGTTATTTATTAGGACCGCCTAAACTTGGACCAACGTACATGCATTTTTATAGCACTAACAAAAAACACGAATATCTCGGCATGATCCTGTTGTCCATTGAGACAATTCCCGATTTGCAGCCAACTAATCTGACACCCACATTGCTTACAATACCGCCACTTCCCGAGGTTTGTCTATTCTGACGGAGAATCTCGCACTTAATACAAAAAACACCTCAAACTAAACGCAGGATTTCAGGCCGATTTCTGGACCCACGAAAAGTTCCTTGTAAATGTAATAATCTTCAGTGTGTCCAGCTGCAATGTGACCACTTCCAAGATAAAATTTCGAAGTACATTCGGCGAGAGTAGCTCCAACGAAATCGAGTTTGATCTAAAAGAGTACGAGTCAAAATCACACAGAGCATTCACACTTGTAAGGTCTCCTTTCGAGTGTATTACAAACTCAGTGCGAATGCCGGACGTACGCTTGAAATGGCAGATGGACAACAGACTTGATGTTATTATTATTGATATGGTATATAAGTAAAAATAGAAACAAAATGTTATTTCTTATTATGACTGTGGTATTTATGGATTGCAGCAACAGCACCTGCATAACTTCCGATCTGCGGAACTGACGCCAGGCTCGAATAAGCATAAGAAACAAATGAAATATCTTAGATCGATTTTAAAATTGTTTGAGGGGACCTTGACGCAATTGCTTGGACATTTCAGTTACAATGTGTTTAAGCACATCACTGAAGGCGATAAGGATCGAATGGCCTGGTTGGCTAAATTGATTGTAAGTTAAAATGAATCCTCATCATTTATGAAAAATCCCTAATCCTTTATTCTTAGCCAAAACAAATAGAACACATAAACCGACTAAAGCATGAGTTGTCAAGTAGCTCATCTGCAGATCAATCTCGTGTGACTACCATGATCCTGAACGATCTACAGCGTTTGTTACAAGAGCTACGATCTGATATTAGTTCTAGACTCCAGGATCGCACACCAGATCTATTTATCGAAGCGGTGGTGGGCAGTACGTCGTTGGCCGCATATCGTTGTGATCCAAGGATGTATTTCTACTCCCAGAATGCCGATAGCACTGGATACCAATGCGGACGTAGGCATAATGTTCTGTTAAAAGTAATGGAATCACTCTAAATCTAATTTATAATTAAAACTCAATTATAAAATTGTTAGTCATCCGATTGCACTCACACATGCTTAAACTGTGGTTGTACAACTGCCATTGCAGACATTTGCATTTGGATTGCCACCGAAAAAGAACAATCAGAGTGCCTGCCCGAAGGATGCAAGCCAACGTCCGATGGTCGCTGGAGTAGTGACACTGAATCATACTTTACGTGTAATCTGTACGTGCACCAAGCCAAAATACGTCCAGATACCATTCAGGACTATCGTAATAGTATAGTTTGTGTCAAGGTTGTGGCTAGTATGCTGCAGTTGCAATGCAGCACGGCTGTGTGTGATGACAGCCTGTCACCGATTTGGAATCAAGTGCTGTCGTTTAGTGGATTGCGTGTGGCTGGCTCCCCGCAGTCCTGTCAGCAGAACCGTCCACTTATTGCATTAGATCTGTTTGACGTAGACAAAAGGGTAAGCATGTGAGTGCGGTGGTGTCACGCTTTGTCACGCCATGTTCTCGGAACTGCATTATGTAGGTCAATTGGGTCTCCGGGGAATGGTGTTATTAGAGTTTATATGTGTAATGAAATGGAGTTTATAATATGTGATTCATAAACGGAATCGATTTTTGGCTAATATGCATTAAATTTATTATTTTTTAAAGACTATAATAACACATCAAATTTAAAACGTATTTTCCGCAGAAATCTAATTCAGATCGGCACATTGGAATGGTTGTTATTTGTCCGTCTGTCAAATTGTTACCCTCCACCCAAAATCATGGTAAATGCGTCCAGATTCCAGAGAATTTAATGTTATAGAATAAAAAATAAAACATTGCAGTTACATTCAGCAAACCAACGCATCCGGAAGTAATTTCCACCGAAACCTTAGACTCGGACACAATCATAAAGCCATCAGGTCCTGATGGCAAGCACGCTCAGACAAATACCAATAAAAGGTTAAACAAAATCCAAAGAAAATATCCAGAAGTTTTTCCGCCACCATTGCAGTGGGTCACCGTGTCCAAGGCTGGTGTTTTCACAGCTGAATTATTGGTTTCGTCTGAGCTGGTTCAAGTAGATAAACTTTAAATCAAAAAATCTCTACAGAGTTGTAATTTATGATGAAATTTGTACAGACTACTTCATTGAAGGACAGTTCTGAAGTTACGGAGAATATTGTTGGTCTTCCCCGAGGAATCTGTCCAATAATGCGAGAATACAGGTAAAGGAATGAAGAGGGAGTGAAATATTATGGAAATATTAATATTTTTTAAACTTAGCGTTGAAATTAGCTTTGCGGGTCTCAGACATGCCACTCTTCTTGCACACCGAACATTGGGCAAGTACAAGATCCAAATCTGCTTTGCCGAATTATGTCTCCAAAGCGGTCCGTCTAGTACGCGTTACGGAGATTCAGTGAACTTCCTGGATCCATTTAAATCTGGATCAGTAGTACGAAAATAAATTATAATTTTTATGCTAGTTTATCAAAAATTTCATATCTATTTAGTACCTTCCAGAGCAGTTCGAATACTGGCCTCCTTTGATAATCAAGCACTTAGACACTAGTTTGAAGAAACCGCTTCCGATTGGTGCAGCAATGATATCTCGACCAGATCGTTTCTATTTAGCTGACACACTGGTGGAACACTACAGAAACACAGCATTCGGTCATACATTTGGTTGGTTGATATTTTTGTGTAAAATAGGCTTTTCTTTATTTTTTTTTGTTAGAATCCAACTATATTTTGGATGTCCCAAACGATCCCTCTGAGAGCGAACCCCTTATGACCGCACCACTTACTAAACGGCCAAATCACTTAAAGCATCTTCGAAAGACTATAAAGAAATCCATTCACCAACTCAATTCCTTGAAAGTCATTTCAAAATTACGTCCCGGTGAGCAGACTAAAGATAAAGGAACCAACATAGCAAGTAGATCTACCATTGAATCCGAATACAACTGGTGGACAAAGTTCTATAGCTCCACACAGACCGCCGAGGATCAATTGGATGGGGCTAACAAGCACACTCTTCGCATTTTTGAGTCGGAGCTCGAGAAACAGCCTGAGTTCAGTTATTTACTAGACTGGGCGGAACCGATGCACCTGGTGAAAGGAATCGTCTCAAAGAAGGGTAGACCTCCGAAGTCGGATGTGTATGCAACGCTAAAGATGCTGGTCAAGGTGCAACGAAATGAGTCACGCTCTGCTGTCCGAAAACCAGCTGGACGTCATCCAAATATCATCGATATGATAGCGGAAACTCCTGTTGTGATCAGAGTTTACGTAGTGCAGGGTCTTAACTTGCGATCGTGTGATGTTTACGGAAGTTCCGATGCGTACCTGAAAGTTGAATATGGATCTTGTAAGGTATACAGATTTTCAGGAAGTGGTTCTTGGCTAGAGATTGAAATTTATTTCGTTTTCGGGTTAGCACATTGATCGTGCTCACTATACTCCGAATCAGGCGTGTCCAGTTTTCGGAAAAAGATTCCAGGTCACCGGCATTCTACCGAAGTAAGTTCTACCGATTGTTATGAATTAAATTGTCATAAATGTAAATAATTACGATATCTATACGAAGAGATTTAGAGCTTAAGATATCCGTATACGATCGTGACGAATGCTGCCTGCCCGATGATCTAATCGGTTGCACGGTTATTGATATTGAAGATCGCCTGCGATCAAGACACCGAGCTTTTGCTGGCATCGCCGAAGAGTTCAGTGCGTACGGAGGATTTAATAATATTTATTTGTATGTGAATCCTATTACGTGTAATTTATTTTATTTTAGGAGTGGCTACAATGTCTGGCGAGGCATAGACAAACCTTCGGAGATTTTGAGACAGCTTTGCAAGAAACATGACCTAGTCGAGCCCGTTTTAGTAGGCAAAAAACTGCAGTTTGCCGGTGTGACTTACGACAGTGGTGGCAGAGAATTTCAATCAGGTTTTTTTCATCGTTTTTCTTTATGTGGCAGTACAGGGATTCAGGCAATTACCCGAAAGCCATTTTCCTAAATTACATAGAAAATAATGTCTTCAAAATATATATTTTTAATATCATTTGCCCAAAAAATGGAAGAAAAAAGCCTTAGCTGTCAATGAGTAATACAAAACACGTAATTTTCGTCATAAGCAATTACTTTATCCGCAAGTTAGCTTTGATTCTTGATGAATAGTTTGGCCGTAAAACAATGTTGTCTCCCTACGATTTATTTTCTATGAATAGTTTTCTACGAAATCTCTTGTTTCCAATGAAGTTTTTTCAACGAATTGTCCTAGTACGTGGTGGTTTTTTTTTATCAAAACTTATTTCCCCAAAAATACTTCACCAAGACCGTTTCTTCAAAAAAAAACTGTTTCCCAAAACTTATTGCCACAAAATTGTTTTTCCCAAAAACTGTGACCTTAAAACACCTTTTCCCAAAAATATCCCGAAAATCCCAAAACTGTGAATTTTTAATTTGAAAAAAAAACTCAGAAAAACTACAACAGTCACATTAAATATCAGTATTTAGAGATTCGGTATTTGAGAAAAAAAAATTGAGGTATAGTGGTTATGGAGAGATAGTTTTTTGGGAAAGTATTTTTGGGAATGCTTTTTTTGGTTTTAGGGAAATGATATTTTTTAAAAAAAAATGCCACAAAGACTGGCCGAATAATGATTAGTCGACACACGAAAGGCCGAATCTCAATTGGCCGAATGATACGATTAGCCGACTAATACAACTGGCCGACACACGATAAGCAAGTGTTATAAAACAAAAGAGCGAGCTGTAAAAAGACTGCGATATCGCATTTCAAAAACGTGGTATGTCTCGACTAATCAGGAGTCGTCCAATCGTATTCATCGGCTAATTAAGAGTCGTCCAATCGTATTAGTCGGCTAATCAAGAGTCGGCCAACCGCATTTTTCGGCCAATCTGAATGTGTAATTATTTCTCTCTAGACGAGGATTTGCTGGAGGTTCTCAGTTTGAATGTCCTAAAACAGACCGACAGAATTACTACTATTGGTTACAGGCTAGTGCCAGAACACGTGGAAACTCGATCTTTGTACCGACCAGATCGGCCTGGAATTGAACAGGTATATATTCTTGTATTCTTAGGCCAACAATATCCGTTGCTTATGATGGCGGTAATGATTTCAGGGAAAACTACAAATGTGGATCGAACTGTACGAGCCCAATCGTATTCCGGTGCCCATTGACCTAACCCCATCACCGCCCCAATTGTTCGAACTTCGCGTAATTGTCTGGAACACTAAGGACGTAGTCCTTGACGAGAGTAATGCGTTTGGCAAAGCAATGAGCGACATCTACGTTAAAGCGTAATTATCGACGAGTATACTTATAGTTTGATTGTTAAACGCACCGTTTCTGGAAAACAGGTGGGTGGGTGACACCGACACTGCGCAGTACACTGATATCCATTACCGATCATTAACGGGCGAGGGAAATTTTAATTGGCGCATGGTTTTCACTTTATTCTATACACGTGTCGAGGATATGGTATACTAAATATATACAAACAAATGCTTTGCTAAAGGTTTTCTTAGGTAAAGTAATTAAATCCACAGATGGTCATCACCAAGAAGAAAAGCTTGTACGAAAAATTCGATACCGAGGTGAAAATTCCCGGCGTGCTGAACGTACAGATCTGGGATAATGATGCGCTGTCTGCAGATGACTTTCTGGGTATATGTGCTTTGATTTAATTGAGAAAAATGTCTATATTTATAATTACTCATTAAACCCATTAGGCTCGTTAACGATAAATCTGTCGAACTTTGCGATGCCGGCCAGCGAAGCGTCTAGGTGCCATCCGAAAAGCGAGCCAGAGTTTGGCAACCTGTTTTATATGCACGAATGCAGAGGATGGTTTCCAGTGGTGGGACACACGAAATCAAAAAAGATTGGGCAGACGGTAGAATCCATCTGTTTTTTTTGTTGAGAAATTAAATAATTTAATCCTATGCATTTATCTTAGGGAAAGATTGATTTAGGATTGCATATATTAACGGCAGACGAAGCACTGGCACATCCAGTGGGCTTAGGACGAGAAGAACCCGATGCGCTGCCACCGCCGAAGTGAGTGCCAATGTCCTTTTATTATAACTATTTTAATATGAAATGGTTCACCAAATTAAATAAGAAAACTCATTAGCTTTGTAAGGATTCTCTCTGGAAATGTATTTTAAACGCCGGCCGCGCTGATAACATTAATATACAAAGTGCAACCGTGTACGGCTTCAAGCTGCGACGGACGCCTAAGAGAAAATTGATTTACTCATTTAGAATATAATTTTAATTATACTATGCTATATTTTTATATTGTATATTTTAATTGATTATAAATATTTATAGGTGTACAATAATTAGCAATTTAATTATTTCCACTTTTTTTCTAAGAATTACCACTTTTAATAATCCCGAATGTTTTCAGCCGACCTGAGACCTCCTTTAATTGGTTCACGAATCCTCTGCACACAATCAAACACATCCTGAAGCCCGCCCTCCGAAAACTCTGCATGTATGCGTGCATTTGTGTTGCCGTTCTGATGCTGGCGTACGCTGTCCTCACAAATCTACCAGGTGGCATTTTCCACGCATTTTCCGGCCTGTATCGACAGTGAGCGTGCCTCGCCACACGCGGCGATAAGATAAAACACTTGAACACGCGGAACGTGCTAAGGACGCTTCGCTGAATCGCAAAGCAGTGATATTAATATAAATTAAAACAATTGTTCGATGTTCCAGGATTAGCTTATTTATTATTATTGTATCTCTGTTGTGTATGAGATGTATACGAAAAGTAGAATGAATATATTGATTACTTTCAAAAAACAGTCTAATTCTTTCAAAAAACACTCCAATTAATAAAGGATATTCGATATTCACACACATGTCATATTTAATTTCCAAAAACTGAGCTTTTACAAACCAATTAATTAGCCATTGTTGCGTGTGGGTTTGGAAATTTGTTTATTCGCAATCAATTGCAATATCCGGTTCAACAAAACGTGACCACAAATGTAAACATATTTATTTGCCAGTTTAATTCACCTATTTCCGGGTATGAATTTGTTATATGAGTCATTTATGTAAACAAGTTCAATAATAACTCAATTGTTTTGAGAGAAGAGAATATTATTGGAATCATGCATATATTATAATATTATAAAACGACGTAATTAAATTTGTAATTTGTTTCTTTTGTGTTTCTAACGAGTTTTGCTACGATAGATTAAAGGTCATTTATTTGAAGTGTTTCTTTAGTAAAAAGACACTTTGTCATTGCTTTTAAAATTTTCTACTCATGATTTTTACAATAAATATTGACGCAATCTTTAAATACACATTTGGTTAAGTTGGCTGCCCTCTATATTCTGCCCGTCCGTTTTATGATCATTTATACCTCGTGTTTTTCTGTAAAACACCCTTTAAATCTGCTTATTATCTTTAAAGCCACAATTCGATCAATTCTGGAGTATGGTGCTGTAGCAATCATCGACCTTAATAAAGGACGAAACGATCATAATAAAGGACGAAGCCATCAACTTCAACGTATACAGTGGAGGTCACTCAGAGTGTGTCTGGGATTGATCCGAACCACACACACTGGATCTCCGGAAGCCCTCTCTGGTATAATACCACTGAAACTTCGATTCATGCAGATATCATCACAGTTCTACACAAAGTCTCTGACATCACCGTGTTCCAGCCTCCTATGCAGTATCCAGAAACTAGTTCAAGCTAAACCAAATAGTGAATTAGCTGTTCTGACACGGCATATATTGGATCTCAAAATTCCGGGATTTCCAGAGGTATCCATGCTATGAAACACAATTCACAACTCATCTCTAAAATCTCGAGTTAGCTATGAAAGACATCCCGAAGGACATCATGCCAGGATTAGCTAATCAGTGTTTCGCAGAAGCATTTGCAGATCACCCAAGCAACACAACAATCTTGTATACCGACGGATCCAGTGATTAACGACCAGTGATTAATGACCAAACTGGAGGAGCTTTCTACGCCGAAAACGCGTGTATAGCCCAGTTCCAACTCAGACAACTAACATCCGTGTTTGCAGCCGAGCAAACGGCAATTCTCGAGGCATGCAAATATATAACCATCAATCTGCCCTGCGGCAATAACTGTATAGCTTCAGACAGCATGTCCGCTCTTATGACTATTGAAGCAAAAGGCATAACTGCAAGAGCTTCCAAACTGCTGACTAAATGTCGCAAATCTCTACTGTAGCTGCAAAATAGAGGATTCAAGGTTTTTATACTCTGGATCCCATCGCACTGCGAAATCCCTGGCAATAATGCCGCAGATAAACAGGCAAAAGCCGTTGCAACAACCGGTATTTCACATGATGGATCCCCAGAGTGGTCTGCATACGGAGCAAGATAAAAAACAAGGGCAACAGACGTACAGATGGAGCTCACGTGAATTTGGGCGCTTCTGCTACTCAATCGTTCCCCAAGGCAAACACAAACCGTGGTACGATGTTGTCGATGGCTTCCTCAGCCGAAAGATAATTGTGACATTCAGCAGAGTTTTGGCTAATCACAATCTTCT
>JAAAKO020060557.1:0-10295 GCA_010015015.2 Bolitophila cinerea | reverse complement strand
TTAGTATATATTTATTTATTGGATAGAAGCCGTGAGTATGAGACAGTTTTGTGTCTCGGAAATTCCTCTCTTGTTTAATTATATTTTAACAATTGAATAAATTCAAAAATTAATTTAAAAGTCGATTTGCTGAAAGAACTTAATATAGCTAATCTAAAACCTATAAATCTTTTTTTTTGAGTATTTTATAGTTTTTATTTAAAAATGGGATGTAAACGGATTTGGGTTAAACAATGGACAGGCCTGCTCTAAGTGTATTCTACTAAGAGTAATTTTGATGTTTTAAACTAATATTGATGTTTTTTTAATTTAATTTAATAATAGTATAATTTTGTTGTGTAGGATTTTTGATTTTTTAATAGTATACCTGCTAAACTTGTAAACTCGTTTACCGCATTTTGTATGATTGAGTATGGTGGTTGCTGCATCTTCTTATATAGTATCCCTTAAGAGATATAAAGTAATATAAATATAAAGTAAAACCATTAAATATATATAAACATATATTTTACTAAATTTGATATATTTTTTTATTTACATGTACTGTCATATAATTTTATCTTATTAAATAACACCTTTCCATATGAAATTTAAGTCTATTTTTAAAATAAAATTTGTAAATATTCAATTGCGTGTTCTGTATAATTTGGTTGGGTACAAAATCTCGGAATATATAAAACATAAATTTAATTTCATGAAATCCGGGTTTTTGTTTTTTTTCGGAATTTGGTAATCCGGGTTTTGGTATCGATCCCGTATAATCACAAAATAACGAAAATATCTTGAGACTTATATATATATACAGAAAACTTCAGTACGTGTTTATCGTTAATCTAGGTAATGGTCGTATCCGTCATCTCGGTGGTGTATATGCTGATTGGTTGCCATCGTCCTGGGTGAACAACTTAGGAATGGAGCGATTCTTTAAGATGGATAATGGTGTCGTGACAGTTCGTGAGGCAGGTCTCTACTATCTATATGCTCAGGTAAATATACATTTGGAATATCTTTTATTTGAACAATGTAAATGTTTAATTACATTAAATCCATTTTTGTTCATAGATTTTCTACCATGATGACCACGACACGAACGGTTTCCTTGTAGAGCACAACGGTCAGTCGTTATTGCAGTGCACTACAATGACCCATTCCACGCAGCGTGTCACCAAATCAAATACATGTTTCACAGCGGGAATGTCATTCTTGAAAGTCGGTGACACAATCCAGCTAATTGATTTGGGCACCCACAGATACACCCTATTCGAGCCGGCTAAGAGTTTCTTTGGTCTGGTGAAAATAGGTGATGCCCGTCCTCTTCAGCATGATAGCATACTCTAAACAAACCAGTATATATATATATACACACTATATAATGACTAACTTCGTATTTAAGTATTTATATATGACTCAAAAACACAGACACTAAATTGCGTCGTCTGTGTTTAGTTTTAGTTTTTGCATTAACAGCAATTATTTGGTATATATTTTTGTTTTATAAAAATATGATTGAATCAAGATAAATCTGTATACGTGCGACTAAAACTACACTAATATGACGCACTTTTTTATTTATGATACTCTTAGCTTTTTAGTATATAAATTACACAATATCGTGGATGCGCACACTAAACACTAAATTTAATCTTTAGATTCTATAGTTGTACACAAACACACACACACACACAAATTGTCCGATGTTCACATACATAATTATATATACATATAATAAAAACAAAATAGTGGATAAGTTTTTTACGTAATCATATAACACACAATGTATTTATTTAAGATTATCGAAGGCGTGTAAATAGATTTTTATGAATTAATGTAAACGAAATTAAATAATGTACTTTGAAAATAAAATTTAGTGATCTAGCAATAGGGAATATACATTTGATAAACAAATAGTTTTTCTTGAGCAATTTGTTGGCTTTTAATTTGGATACGTTTTATCTGATATTTGTGTACCTTATTGCAGAACTATTTTGTAAGGCGCGTTGGGTCGTAAAGTTGCGGAGTACATCAAAGTAATCGGTAATATAGTAGAAGACCTTAATTATGAAAGTATACTTAGGCCAAGTATTACACACTAGCATTCAGCAGTACTATCTTTCAAAAAGTCGAGTCAGTTTTTGGCGTATGCATGCTGGTCAAAGTGTTGATACTGTAAATCTGATGTTATCAGATTTTAAATAGAACAATTTAATAAATATAATCTATCGGTCAACTATCTTATACAACCAAGAATAGCATCGACAACTTTACAAGGGAAATCGTGGGAATCCCACCATGCCATTTATTGACAGTTTAAGTACATTGTTTTAAATTTAACATTGCTTTATGTATTTATTTCTAAAGCCAAAATGGATATAACTCCGCTTAGGATATATTCGTTTGAATTGAAAAATCAGTTTAAACAAACCCAAATTAAACAAAGTAACCAAGGATGGTTAAGAAGATATAGATATTAAGCGTTTATACTATGAGAATGATGATAGTTTAATCGACAGTCGACAGAAAGAAAGACTCAACAACTGAAACACGCAAAAAACTAATACAAAAATTACTATAATAATAAGTAATGAAAAGTTTTTTAGAGGACGGTGAAGTTCCTGGCAAACTCTTAGAATTGGCTTTATTATTTCTATACTAAGTTAGAGTTGTACAATTAATGTACGAATTGTTTCGTGTATATTTAAAAGTTGGGGCTTCAAGTAAAAGTAAAAGTCTGCTTTTCACTAGACGTATCTCTAAATCGAATAATAAAAACATGATTTACACATTTTATGTAGATTACATTAGTTTACAAATAATTAACCCTAAAAACTAAAAAAAATATACACTTCTTTTTTCTTGGTTATAATATGTAACTAACTTTGACCACTCCTAAGGAGAGGTAGGGAAAGATTTTATAGAATGCATTGTTATTTGCAACAAGTCAAAGAGACAAGGTCTTGCTAAATTAGACCTTGGAAAAATCGACTTTGAGATATTTGATCTTGGGAATTCGATATTGAGAAATTTTACCTTCAGAAATTCCTTAAGAAATTCGCCTTTGATATTGAAAAATTTGGTCTTCAGAAATTATAGATCTAAAATTCGACCAGATCTATCTTGTTAAACATGAACTAGTGTAAAAAAAGTAAAATTGGAAATAAATGTGCAGAAAAATGGAAATGGAAAAGGACCTAAAGAAATTCGACCTAGCGTAATTTGACCTTGAAAAATTCTACCTTCAGAAATTAGATCTTGAGAAATTGGCCTGAGGAAATTCTATCTTGAAAAACTTGAAGTAGTGTAAAAAAGTGTGTTTTTTATGCGTGCAAGTTTATAAACTTTGAGAAAATTGACCTTGAAAAATTCGAACTTAACAAAATTCGAACTTAAGAAATTCTACCTTGAGAAATTAGAGCTTGCGAAATTTGATCTGTTTTTTTTTCAAATTCTGTTTTACAAAAAGTTGCGTCAAAGTTGTAAACAATATATTTGTCTTTATTTCTGTTAACATATGCGCACGTTTGCGTGTATTTTTCCAAAGAGTTCCCAGGAGTAGTTTGTTTATTCAAGTTCTTATTAGTCTAAACCACCTGTATAAAGGCTGAATAATTTGGCTAAATATTTTTATTTTGATTTTTATTAGGTCTGAATATTCTTCCAAATATGGCATTATTTAGCTCTTATTTAGCTTCTGGACGAATAAATCTCAATTCTCTTAGCCTTATAAAGTTGAATGTTTCTTTAATATTCTTAAACATTTGCAAGAATGAGATTTGAGATTCTGGCCGGGTACACTGTCGTCACCTGAATCTATTACAAAGAAATTCGATTATTTTATAAAATAAAATAAAGTGGAATACTCGATTTTCAGTAATATTTATAATTGATTTACTTTTTATGGGAGAGGTGGCATGACCGACCATGGGGACGCCGGATCTGCCAGTGGTTCAATCTCGAGTTGGCACGTCTCTATAAGGCTAAGGTGAGCTTTATATTGCTCACATCATCAAAAGTAAAGAGACTGCAATAGATGATTATCGTGTTTCTACAATGCTATTTTACAGCAATTCACTATTGGTAGGCCCAGGGCGAGTTGGAAGGACTCTGTTGTTACGGATCAGAGTACATTTGAAGTAGCAGATTGGAAAGCGTTATCGGGGAATATAGGTAAGGTTGTTAGAGAGAGATCTTAGGATAGACCCAGACCCAAAATCGGCTGTAAGAATATAACTGGCGATGTAATAAAAATATATTTATTTGTTCATTAGCACTGTGCTTAGTTTTTAGTGCTTTTAGATGTACAAAATCAGCACAAAGTGTTTTCAGTAAATGAAGCATAGAATATTCTTTAGGTAGTAACGGTAATTAGTCATATAAAAAACAATATTGTATTCGTATCTCCTCGTATTTACATTTCATTGAAGGCAATTCTTTTGGCACCATATTCGTTGCAGTTCAACCAAAGACATCAATTAAATATCTTCAATTCATCAGCATACGCATAAGACATGAACTCTATCTCTCAAATTTTTATTCCATTCCATGTGTAATACAGGAATACCGGTGTATCGAAGCTTGAGCAATACCTTAAAAGAATGAAGATTTACTCTAAAGTTTTGGTCTTTGGAATTCCGCCCTTCTCTCTTAAATACACTCTCCCAAAACCCATTAAAATGCACTTCCCTGTACTCATGCTCAAAGTTTTTCTTAACATTTAGCCAATTTTATGATTTAGAAATAATGTTTTACATTTACATTTACATTTTACTGTATCCACGCCTAAAATTTGTATAGATATAATAAAATGTGTATCTGAAATATATTAGTTATGTGAATACTACGATTGGCCGAATTTCGATTGGCCGAATGCTTGAAAAATGCACTTTAGTTAAAATCCAATAACCCGAAGGTAACAGTTTTTTTCCTTTATCAATTCTTAGTATTTTTATAACACCTCCATATTACCAATTTAAGCTTGTATGAACTACTTTATATAAAATTTAAAAAAAATAATAATTACAATGATCGAATCAATGATTTTATTAAAAACGAACTGCATTATTACATTTAACTTCATTCCAAAAACCAGTAAAATACAAGCAAAAACAAAAATATTCGGCAAATCTAGAGTCAACGCAAATATGTTGTCTTATGTTCTTCTAATGAACAGTTTCTAGAATATGTGTTAGCAAATTGTCTCAAAATAACCCGAAAATTCCCCGAAACCATTGCTGCGACTCCATGAAATTTGATATAAGTGATGTTCGAGCTCAGTTATATCAAAACGAATACATACGTTTTAAAACATCTACCTACAACTTAGATATAATAAATATATACAGGGTGGTATATAAGGGAGTTTCCTTGACTCTTGTTATATGAGAGGGTAGTCTATGGGTATACCAGATACAGCGTGTTTTTGAAAATGTGTTTGGCTTTTTCCATAGCAATAAACAAAGTAAAGAACCTAGACAAACCTTAATAGGCTTTTTAATCAACGTTACACAAAAAAATGATTTTTATATAATTTGTTTTTTTCATAAAATGTTTCATACACGTTTTTTATATTTAATTCTTCTTTTTGATGATCTCTAATTCAATACCGTTTTAAGGAAAAACAATCAGTGAATCTGTAGAAAAGGAAATCGGGTCATAAGCTTGTTTTTAAAAATATTGTTTCGACCATAAATATTATTTTTTTCAAAATCGTGTTTTCCATTATCTGCTATTTAAAAATCTTGTTTTTCAAAATACCGATTTCAGTATTTTATAAACATATTTTTGACCAAAAACAATAGTTTCAAAAACAATATTTTGAAAAACAAGATTTTGAAAACAAGAATTTGTAAACAAGAATTTGAAATACAGGCAAATGACAAATAATTCTAACCCGTAGAAAAAATGTAAATTAAGAAGAGATTTGTGAATAAAATGTTTACTAAAATAAACAAAAAAATGTGACTTTAATATTAAAACAAAATCACCTATTAAACAAGCCTATTAGGGTTAGCCTAGAATTCTTTTTTGGAAGTTATTATTTAATAGTTGTTGCTATGTTTATATACCAAACCAATTTTTAAAAAAAAATATTAATTAATTAATTAATAATAATATATATTTGTTGACCGGATATGAATCAAATAATTAACCCTTAACGAATTAGCATCATGAAATGGACCACCCTTTCCTGTATACTATAATTATATAAAATAATTATAATATATATTACATAAAATCGAGCATAAAATTGAGCGCCTCAAAAGCTCAAGATTACCGTTGATATAGATACAAAGTAAGAACATTATTGTTGTAGAATATTAGGGAATACATTGTACATTGATTGTACAATATATAAATAATTTTCCGTATAGGTGGGTGGAATAAAAGGTATATTAAATGACCTGTGTTTGAGTTTTCCGACGCCATATAACATGATACGTATGAGAGATAGAAAAGGTGTGAGCGAGAGTGAGTGAGAGTGAGAGAGAGCACATTGCCGTGCTATTAATTAAAATCTTCAATATAAACTCATTATTGGGTCTGGGTAGACCTATATATATATCTAAGCTTTGTCGTTGCATAGCATCGAATGTTTATGCGTGTTTTTCTCTATATCTCCAACACGAAATTCATCAACAAATAGACAATTCACGCACATAATGTAAATAATGTATTAAATAATATATTCGGTATACATATAAATATTTATGTATATAATATAAATGTATAATTGTACATTGCTGAACAAATGAATAGCCCGAAATCCGCCATACCACCGCTACTATATATAGTATATAGTCTATAGAACATGACCTGCGCACCACCGTCCTGACAACAGTTTGCAAACAAGCTTTTAAGCGCACGCATATCGATTGACGGAGCCATTTGTCGGGCTTTTCATATAAAAGCAGATAAGCAATTCATCTGGTGCCGTCAGTCGCAGAAAACAGTGTCCCTCGACTGATCGATCCTTATACAAGGTATATATCTACGCACAAGACAGCACCGAGAGTGTCTGATTCCTACAAGTGTCAGTGAGATTTGTGTTTTTTTTTTCGAACAAGGATTTTTCTTTCTAGAATTCAGTGATCCGCTACAACTTGTTTTCTGGGCTGATTTAACGTACGCTATACCGTAAAGATCCGCTGATGTGGTGAGTGTTTATTGTACGCAATTATTTTAGACCACGATAAAATAAAATGTAGCTATGCGAAAAAATCCACCCACATCGCAAGAAGTGCGTCGCAAATTAATCGATGACTTTTCGCTTTTTCTTGGAAAACCATATGAAAATGTGTTGAAATAAAATTGCAAGTAATAAACTGTTTTTACTGTTTAATTCTGGTTTTGTGAATAGCCTTGGCAATTTGCATAAAAATCCATAAAACGAGCTTTAAAGGAATACTTAGGTTTTTAAAGGCCACTCCTTCAGATTGGATAAACATTTTGTTGCATACTTTTGTCAATGCTCAGTGCGTAAATTTAAATAAGCAAACCATTTATGAGTTATTATATATTTTTTATTATATTATATTTTTATATATACATAATATAATTCATTTATTTATTATATGTATATTCATTACATATGAAATGAGAAATTATTTTGGATAAATATGAATTTGTCAATGGATTAGACATATATATCATATTATATTATTATATTATACATTATCACATCTTGATTCTCGATAAAGACCATCTATAAATACAAATTAAACAAGTTATAATTTTCTCCGTTAAGAACTAAACCTTAAACTATTCGGATTCAAAATCCTAACATTCAAAATTCCCAAATTCAAAATCTCCCAAATAATAAAAAACTAGTTAAGCAAGCTTTACACACGTTTTTATAGAGATTAGGATTTTGTGTATGTGTAGATTTTGTATTTACGGATTTATAAAGATATTTAACTCCGATTTTCAAAAAATAACATTTCTATAGTGAATATAAATATACCTTTAGATTTTTTTTAATATTTATCAAATTTTAAAAAATATTGAATAATATCAAATATTTATATTTTATAATTTTAGTCGATGGATTGTTGGTGTATTTGTTTTTTTTTAAATTAGCTTATTAGCAATGATTAAAAAAATGTTTTTGTAAATGTGATTTGTAATTTTACGTGTTCATTCCAACGTTTTTTTAAAGATGATTACGAAAGTTTGGCATGAAAAGATTTGGCTGAAAATCATTAAAAATTAAAATGTGTGGTCTTTCGTCCACAGATTTAAAAGCTTATATATATAATGTTATATTAATTTATAATTGTAATTTTGTATTATATTTTTAGGTTTTTATTTAAATATTAGTTATAATCTTTATTGATATTTTCAGAATGTGTTTTTTTGGTTTAATGTAATATTTTTTTCTCTTTCGTGACAACCTTTTAGAGATTACAAGACTTAAAATACTTAAAATTAGATGGTTACGCGTCAGAATCTTCAGATTGAATGTAGAAAAGTATCGGTTAAACCTTGCCAATAGCAAGGGGTGGTTTGGTGATTCGTGATTGATTCGTACTGTATATATATATATGATTTAAACATTATGTCTTGTGAACATATAATAATTATATCAAACAAAATGTAGCCCAAATCTCAATCTACCACAAAAACAATAATTTGAAATTTTGTAAATTACCCTTAGGGGATGAAAATACGTCAAAGTTTTGTCAAAAATAAAAATAAAATGATTTTTAAATTGGGATTGGGAACCAAGGATTTAAAAAAACGTGACACCCAAATTATCAAAATACTCATCATGATCATCTTTACAGTACCTATTTCACCTGTCAATATATTCCAAAATTCAACAATCGGTCATTTTCAAAAAACTTCTCCATAAGTAAATCCATAGAAAATTTGAGAAAATTATATAAAAATATAGTTAATATAAATGAGTGTAATACGCAATAAAATAAACAATTATTTAACCTCCCACCCCTATTTTGTAGTGGACAATGATTAGACAAATAATTGACAAAAATAGTTATTATATATAAAAAGGAATATATATGATTGTCAAAAAAATTATAAAGAAATTGGCTCTTCTTCTTAACTTTAAACATAGATTGGCCAATATTAAACGATTTATCTTCTTTTTACCTTAGTCTATATTTTAAATAAAACTGTTACAAACAAGGTATTCGTTTATTTTTGCCTTCTTTTTGAACACAGATTATTCAAGGAGAAAGTATAAAAATTCCTAAAAGTTTTTTATTTTAATTTTCATTGGGATTTTTCTTTATAAAAGTTTTATGAGTAAAAGTATGATCGGCCATTATATCAAAATCGTCTTAACTTTTGGACTATTTCAAAACCACTCATTTCCTTGTAAATATTGGTAAGCCATTTTTATGAAATCATAATAATATTGTATATATGAATTACATGACATTTATATACAATAACTAGCTTTTTGTTAACTGGTGAAGAATATAAAATACTTATAATTACATACAAAAAATCTTCCTCTGAATATTTTTTCTTCATATAAACATTTTTACACCGCCCCTCCCCTTATCTCCCAACCGGGAGATAACAAACGTTGTTTCAAGCATATTCATACATAACATATATATATATATATATATATATATATATTGTAAAATGTATATTTTCTAACACGTGCCAGTTGTAGCAAAAAGCTCTCAAATGATGTTATATAAGCAAAGGATTTCACATTTTCCTCTGATATACTAATGGTGTGTAATTCTCAAAAATCTGTGCTCAACAGATTTAAAGTTACGCGGTTCATATATTATTACGACATTAGTTTATGTCGTTATTTAAAAAAATAATTACTGTATTAATATTCAATTAGTTTTTTTTTCAAATATACGTGGATTTATATATCAGTTCACAAATTGATTCAGAAGATATTTTGAAATAATATAATTTGAGTTTAGAATTTGTTAAATCCATACAATAAATTCATAAATGTACTATTAAAATAATTTGTATTGTTTTGTAGGTTCAAAATGGCTGAAAAATATGCCGGGGTTTTGTTCTGCCTGGTTCTGGCATCAATTTTGGTGGAAAATCATGCCCAACGCAGTCCCTACACCTTGCAGGTAAATATTGATTAAAAAGGATATCTACATTTAAATATATATATATATATATATAAATATATATAAATATAATTGAATATTCCCCTCTTTATATAAACTATTTTGATGAGTAGACCGCCGTTGATGCTCTGCATCGTCGAGAAGCTCAATTAGCCCTGCGGGATTATGAAGACTCTAAAGTGTCTGATAATGGATATTTGCGCAAATCTGAAGGTAATT